>WURV02158370.1:0-16076 GCA_011762755.2 Epimenia babai | reverse complement strand
TTCCTTTAGGAGAGCATCGCTGTATGTTGAGGGACGGTCAAAGTCTAACTGGAACCATAGTTCTGCTGGCGATCAGATAGTGGACTTTGGCAGTGACAGAGTTTCACTGAACCGTGAGGGGGCAGTCAACTCGTGATGATGCTTTTAGGCGACCTTGCGCAGCATGAGAGCCTCCAGGAGCCTCCAGCAGCAAGAAGCGTCTGGGTCAATGTTAGGAAATTTGGCGGTCACGCTGTGTGTCTATATTAGTCTTCCTTTAATTGATTCCCCAAACTTAGAAAACGTCCAATTGAACTGGTCATTTTCAACATCATTGTACTCGGCCATGTAGGGCAGAAGTGATGTCAGAAGGGGTAGGTGCCAGTTGAAACAGTTGATGGGTGAGGCGATCCTGTCAAATGGTTGAACCAAATGTAAATTTTTAAATTGACACAGACTTGACATACTCACCGTCTGAATTGGTACTTTTTGGATTCTCGCTGTATATTTTGGGTAGTTGCAATTGGTAAGAGGATTTATTGTGTAACATCGACTTTGTTACCTTTGCTATAATAATTTGCCCCAATTATCGTGAATTATCCTTCTCAATCTGCTAATTCTCCTTGCGTGTCTATTTCATTCTGCTTGCGTGGGATTTTTATATTGTCATGGCAGTGAGGGGAGGTAACTTATGTCAATATTTGTATTTTTACTGGAAAAATCTTTTTCTCGAGGACCCTTCATCGGGGAGGTCTGCCTTTCGCCAGATATTGTTTTTGGATTAGTATCTTTCAGATTTGTTCAGCATCTCATCATGGGAGCAAAGGGAGTAATTTTTATCGACTTTCTTAATTGAAAATCTTTATCTCAATGTCTGCTCAGTGCAACGGTTAGCCATTTGGCAGATATTTTCTGTGTAGGTTTCATTCAAATTTATTTAGGTCATCTCTGTTTAGGCAATTAGATGTGATTTTAGCCAAGGTTTCTCCACAAATCTGTATTTTCCTATTTTGGTATCTTAATGGGTACTTTGCGGTCTCTTTGGCCTCTTGTTTTTGATGTCAGGCAGTCTTCTTGTTGTTTTCTTATTGTAATATTAAGACAGATATTGCCTTGGCCTCTTGTTTTGTCCTTTTCTCTTTTTTCAGGTGAGCGTCTCTAGGCTTTTTGTGGTCTCTTCATTCTGCTTGCGTGCGTTTGTCATATAAACCATCGATACGATGATGGCTAACATTTTCACGAAACGTGATTTTGTCAGATAAACAGGCCTGTGTGGGGTATGTTAACAGAAAACGCGGTGGAACAACCACGATCTCGTGACAGTTTACAAGACCTACATGAAGAAGATGAACGCCCACAATCTCAGTCTTTTCATCGGATCTTATATCAAGTATGGTGGCCAGTACATATCGTGTGTGCTGAGCCTGAGTGATATTACATGTAGTAAACTGTACGTGATATTACGAGTGATAATGTGTACGTGATATTACATGTGATAAAGTGTACGTGATATTACATGTGATAAAGTGTACGTGACATTACATGTGATAAAGTGTACGTGATATTACATGTGATAAAGTGTACGTGATATGACATGTGATAAACTGTACGTGACATTACATGTGATAAAGTGTACGTGATATTACATGTGATAAAGTATACGTGATATGACATGTGATAAACTGTACGTGACATTACATGTGATAAAGTGTACGTGATATTCCATGTGATAAAGTGTACGTGACATCACATGTAATAAATTGTACGTGATATTACATGTGATAAACTCTACGTGATATTACTTGTGATAAAGTGTATGTGATATTACATGTGATAAAGTGTACGTGATATTACATGTGATCAAGTGTATGTGATATAGAAGAGCTCGCGTTCATCACCCTCCTACCTACTTCCATAACTATTAAGTTAGTGAGGTGTTCTTTTCGGTTACTATTCACCGTTATGTCTATAAACATATAGTGTATGTATACATTGGTTTCGTGTGTTGGTTACAGGAGGTCGGAGGTGACGTTGGTGCGTGAGTTGGACGCGTTGAAAAAAGGCGGAGCCAAGTGTGTCAAGTACGTGTGTACTGACTTACATTTTGTCTCGTGCGCTGTCCACAAAATACTTTGTAATCATGCATTATAAACATCATAAGTTACGTAGGGTGACCTAAAACCCTTTATCTTAAATGAACCAATGATCTCTCATGGATTGATCATGTGTTCTCCCGGCTGAGTTCGGTTCGCTCATTTTATTCTGTGTATCGTGGACATTTATTCTAACAGTTCCCTTATCATTATGTGATTTATTAGTCTTTTTTTTGTTATGTGTCCAGGCTATTTTGCCCTCTCCCCTCACACTTATTTATTGTGTTCAACTATTCTTTCGCCCCCTCCTTTTTCTTTCCCCGACCACTTTCTCTTGCCACCTTTCCTCGCTAACTTTTTCTTGCCCCCTTTCCTGGCATACTTTTTCTTGCCCCCTTTCCTCGCCCACTTTTTCTTGCCCCTTTCCTCGCCCACTTTTTCTTTCCCCTTTCCTCGCCCACTTTTTCCTGCCCCTTTCCTCGCCCACTTTTTCCTGCCCCTTTCCTCGCCCACTTTTTCTAGCCCCTTTCCTCGCCCACTTTTTCTTGCCCCCTTTCCTGGCATACTTTTTCTTGCCCTCTTTCCTGGCATACTTTTTATTGCCCCCTTTCCTGGCATACTTTTTATTGCCCCCTTTCCTGGCATACTTTTTCTTGCCCCCTTTTCTCAACCACTTTTTCTTGCCCCATTTTCTCGCTCACTTTTTCTTGCCCCATTTTCTCGCTCACTTTTTCTTGCCCCCTTTCCTCACCCACTTTTTCTTACCCCCTTTCCTTGCCCACTTCTCTTCTCTGACTCCTGTCATTTCACCAACTTATTTCCACAACATATTTCACCAGCCTACCTAAAGCGCTTCCCCTCACCCTATTCCCGAACCACTTTCAGATGCCGTACGTTGCTACTGGCAGGCGATGACTCACCGCACATTGATGACACGGTCGAAATGAATGGCAAAATGGACCCCCAAAATACGGACTTCATGAAGGTAGGTCTAATAATGCAACAAAACCTTGATGCTTTATATTTACATTAAATCATGTATCAACGACAGTGAACGAGGCAGTACTGCCAGAAACACGTTGAAGATGTTGGTTTTGTGGAATGTTCCAGAAGCAGAAATAGATCACCCAGTGGTAAGAGATCTAAACTCATAACTGAAAGTCCTTGGACTTATAACCGAAAGGTCACGGACTCATAACCGAAAGGTCACGGACTCTAAACCGAAAGGTCACGGACTCTTAACCGAAAAGTCACGGACTCATAACCGCTCATCATTCATCTGTTTTTCTTTCTGTTTTTGACACCTGAACCTCAGCTCTATTGGCCAATACTCGGAGTCTATAAATTTTGTACTTAACCTTCCCTTGTTAATGGGCCAGAATGGACATCAGAAATTGTACCATGATGATTAGACTATTTCAAATTTTTTATCAGCTCACCTGAGCTTATGCTCGGTGAACTTTTCTGATCGGAGTTCGTCCGTTTTGACCGTTCGTCCGATGTTGACATTTTCTTAAATATATCTCAATAACCGCTTATCGCAGCGGTCTGCCGTTTAGCAGATTTTCTTCTAGGGTCGGTCTCTTCTAGATTTGTTCATGGTATCGTCATCGCAGCAAAGGGAGGTAACTTATGCCGATGTTTCAATCTTTTCGTTAAAAAATCTTTTTCTTGGTAACCGCTTATTGCAGAGGTCTACTATTGTTGTCCTTAGGGTGGTCCCTAGATTTATTCATATTTTCATGGCAGTAAGGGGAGTTAACTTGTGTCGATGTTTGTATTTTTACTTCAAAAATCTCTTTCTCAGTAACGTTTCATCGCGGAGGTCTTTCTATCGATTTTTTATTTGAAAATCTTTATCTCAATGTCCGCTCAGCGCAAAAGTCTTAGTCAAATTTGTTTAGGGCATCTCCATTAGAGTGATTAGCGTGATTTCACCCAAGTTTTATTCGCAAATCTGTATTTTCTCGTTTCATTATCTTAAAAGGTATTTTCAGGTCCCTTTGCTGTCTTGTTTTTAATGTCAGGTATCAGGTAATCTCCCTGTTGTCTTCTCGTTCTAATATCAAGATGGCCTCCTTGGCCCCTTGTTTTGTCATATTCTCTTCTTTCAGGTGAGCATCTTGAAGCCTTTTTTGACCTCTTGTTTATGTTGAGATGTTTCATTCATTGGTGAATGTTATAGCATTTGATTTGATGCGTACACTGAGGGCCGCTGCATATTCAACATGTACATATCGCGGCATGATTTTTCACACACAATACGTAGGGAGTCGCAGGTATCGTATCTGCGCTGAATAGCTGGTTTAGACTTTTGCCGAGTCATGTAGACTATATCTTGTGCGGGTCTCTCAGATCGCTGATTGTGGAGGGATGCCATTGGAAGAACAACCAGGAAAAGTCTGCGAGGCGTTGAAGCTGTTTCTCCAGGGCATGGGCTACAGTAAGTCTAACTCACGTCTACACATCTCTAGTCAGCCCCACTCCCACTCGATGGACCCTGGGGGCTTACTGAGCGCCTGTAATCAGTCCGTCTGGGCAGGTCTCCCGTTTACCCGTGTCCCAGTTGCCAAACACGACTCATCAACTCATGTTTGCCGTGCAATCTGACAAACAATTGTGATGCGTAGATGTTGCGGTAAATGAGGATTTATGTTCACGATTAGTGCAGAGGTCGTTTTGAGATGTTTGAACAATCCCTGCTTTGACCAGCACAGATTAATGACAGATTAATGACAATCGTGATTAATGACAATCGTGATTAATGACAATCGTGATTGATGACACTCGTGATTGATGACACTTGTGATTAATGACACTCGTGATTAATGACACTCGCGGTTAATGACACTCGTGGTTAATGACAATCGTGATTAATGACACTCGTGGTTAATGACACTCGTGGTTGATGACACTCGTGATTAATGACATTTGTGGTTAATGACACTCATGATTAATGACACTCGTGGTTAATGACACTTGTGATTAATGACACTCGTGGTTAATGACACTCGTGATTAATGACACTCATGGTTGATGACAATCGTGATTAATGACACTCGTGATTAATGACACTCGTGGTAAATGACACTCGTGGTTAATGACACTCGTGGTTAATGACAATCGTGATTAATGGCAGTCGTGATTAATGACACTCGTGGTTAATGACACTCGTGGTTAATGACAATCGTGATTAATGACGATCGTGGTTAATGACACTCGTGGTTAATGACACTCGTGATTAATGACACCCGTGGTTAATGACACTCGTGGTTAATGACACTTGTGATTAATGACACTCGTGATTAATGACACTCGTGATTAATGACACTAGTGGTTAATGACACTCGTGGTTAATGACACTCGTGATTAATGACACTCGTGGTTAATGATACTCGTGGTTAATGACAATCGTGATTAATGACGATCCATTGATTCCACCACACATCGCACCAACACTGAAGTCGCTTCACTGGCTAAAAATTCCTCATCAAATTCAATTTAAAATTATGATGACATCAACTCATCAAGCCATCTCTGGTGATTCACTAGTTTACATCCGAGCACTCATGAAAGATAAAAGTTAAATCTACTGGAGTATCTACCTGTCAATCAACTGCACCATTTTTGGTATTACCGCGTATTTTCCGTATTTTTCCGTATTTTCCGTGTATACCAACATCAGCGTTCTTTCACCTTTCCCTCCGCCTTGTTATGGAATGAACTTCCATCAAGCATTCGTAACATAGCTAAACTATCTACATTTAAATCACTCATAAAAACATCTCTTTTTATGAGTAACACCTGAGTTTATTTTGTTATAATTATATTTTCTGCGTGTATTGCTGTTGTGTGTTCCATAATTCTATTATGCATATTGAGTCAATTTCAAGTGCATCTGACAACATACATATTGTTTTAAGAAGCACTATAAAAACTAATATTAATCCCGGGTAACAGTTATTTTAATATATCTTGTATTCTAATATTACTCGATGCAAAATAAGATCAATCACAGCAAACATTATAGTTTTATTTTATACATTCCAAATTATTCCCCTTTTTTACCAAACATGAAAACATTCCCAATGTCGTTTACTCGCGCGGAGTATCAAAATGATTCTGGATTATCCCTCAAAGATATCGAGCGTCCACCCATTTTGGAGATGGGTTTACTCCAGCAATTAGAGCTTAATGACTCGCAGATTCGAACCCGCGACCTTCCGGTTACGCATCACGTGCTCCTACCACTCGACTAAATGCTTCCATCCCTCACAATGTCCTGCTCACCGATTGATTGACAACTCATTAAAATACAGTCAAACCTCTATTAAGCGGCCACTCACGGGAATCACGAAAAAGTGGCCGTTTCATCCAGGTTTGACATTTTGACTAGTTTACATGTCGGGAGGAATTTGAAGTGACCGTTACGACAGGTGCCCGCTTAATACAGGTGGCTGTTCAGGCAGGTTTGACTGTATAAGTGAATCCTGTCGCGTTATACTCAAGTCTGTTTAAAGATGGTGGTATCATAAAAAATAATTCAACGCTTTCGTCTTCAGTTCCAACACTGCGGCACCAAAACAGCGTAGTTTCTCAAATGGTCACAAAAATGGCGGAGGTCAAGGTCGACTCCCACATGCTCGAGCCGCAGGCCGTCTAATCGTCCATAGATACTCTTGTGTACAATACGCGAACCATCCGATACACGCAGTGTACGTTCCGTGTCCAAAAACCTCGACGTTTTAGGGCGGTGTGTAAAAAATATGGAGGACGTTATTTTTAACCCCTGATTGTTGTAGATATCTGTCACATACCGGCTTCATAGAAATAAATATATTTTATTTTTTAATAGTTTTTAATATAATTTTACCGAAATAAAAGACTGGATTTTATGCAACACCTAATTTTTTATGGCACTAAGTTCGCTTGTGTTTATTTTTAACGATCTTTTGAACAATCTCGTTTTCTGAGGTAAATTGAATATTTCGCGTCGGTAAAATGTCATCCACGTCGCTATTTATGGCGCTCCATCCACCAAACATGGAACTAACTGCAAGAAATATCCAGAGATTTGTGAGATTTATCACCCACCTCGATCGTGTGCCGTCAGTTCTTTTACACTTTATCAACGTCCAACATACAGTCCGTGAATTTTCTAGAAAAATTCCAATATTTCTCTCAAGTGATTAAAATATTTGAATTTTATTCTGAAATACTCAAGTATTTTGGTTCCTACAGTATGACAATACAATTTGATGGAATTACATACACCCACACATACATTCAGGCATACACCCACACATACATTCAGGCATACACCCACACATACATTCAGGCATACACCCACACATACATTTAGACATACACCCACACATACGGGACAGAAACTAGATCAATCAGATTTATGATATATTCTAAGCAGACATGTATACTCTGTACATAATGATGTTATCCTAACCTGCCTTTAAAATAATTTTTTTAGTAATTTTCCGTTCTTCTCGTGTAATCCGTTATTTTTTTCCATGCAAATATTTCATCAGGGGAGATAATTCATTCGTATCCATTATGTATAATTATAGTGTTTACATACGAAGTGAATACCATTTGGGTAGTCAAATAGAGATTTGTGCCATTTTGAAAATATACATATGGATCACCTATAACAATACCCTCCGTTAATATCTGCCTGGGTTTAAGGCAGAATTGTGACATTGTCCAGAATTTGTTTCCTGGATTATTCTGTTAAAAGTCGTACTGTTAACCCTTACCACACTGACATCTGTACATCACATTACTATAACAATTATAATTGTGTGACAACAGAGTGCTAAGGGTTAAGTTGAATGTTTTATTCTATTAAAAGGCATTCTTTAACTAGATTATCCCGTTAAAAGGTGATTTAAAAAGGAATATATATTTCTAAGATGGTCAGAATGTTGGGAGCTGTAATATTTGACTGTAAATTTGATTCTAACGTTCCTTAGCGTTACACTGAATGTTACTATGGTTACTATGTATATTGTACACTTGTATTATTCCGCATCATCGCAGATATGTGACACTATGATGTATTAAATGCCAGTTATGCCGTTGCTATATAAAATGATGTGACAGTACTGTTACTATGGAGATACCAGTAGAATATCGAATCTTTGGTGAAGTTCGAATCGGTGACACCCGAATCACTGGTCTGTTGCTGTACTGCAGCGAGAATTCTATCTGCATATATCTTCCATCATCCATATACCGCTACAGCTCTCCCCCACCCCACCCCTCCTCCACACCCCATGGACATTACATGATGTACATATTATAATGTTACTACTACGTTACGTTACTATGTGTGTACCCTAGTTACTGGTGTTCTACCATCAGTGATATGTTTTTAATATGTATGCCTCTTGTTTTAAATATGATAGACTTTTTGGATAACTGATAGCAACAACAGGAGTGTCACAGGATTTTAAATATATAAAAAGTATTTTATTACAATCAAATCGCGAGATGTTTTGAATGCATTGTTGCAGCATTCTACATGCCTTCAGCTAAATTAACAGAAAATAATTAAAATCATTTTTTTCTAGTTACACTAGAGCGTCTTTAAAAATTCATCAAGTATTTGAATCGTATACCCAAGGAAAACAAGTGCAATGTTTTTTATCGTGTTGCCTTTTCATCACAGAACCTTCTTTTCAGCTCAAGTTATATTCCATGGTAATATTTTATTAAGCATCGTACATCATGAAATAAGACTTGTAGTTAAAAAAACATGTATCGGCCATTCATAGAATTTTAATAATCATGTTATTTGTTTGGAGTACAACATTATTCCATATTCTGATATAAGTCGGACGAAATACTTTCTTTTAAAACCTCGTGCTTATAACCTGGTTATAACCTGGTTGGTGATATGGAGACGTTTGGGTCAGTGTTAAGTAAACAAAACGTTAATTTCCTGCAGATTTTCTCATTGTGGTTATCTCTAATAGTGACTGCCACTATTTCTCTGGTGTAGCAGGTATAACTGCAAAATCCTGAGGGGAAACGTCTGAACATTTCAGTTTACTTTTGGGACAAAAACTTTTAAAAACTCGTTCGCTCGATTGGTGTTGTAAACACATCATTTTGAAGAGGCCATTATTGAATATGGCAGGGGCTATCGCCGGTGCTATATCGTCGTTTGTGTCTACTTAACCATGGCCGGTTGCAGATTTAGTGGGATGTACTACATCATGAGGCAATCTGTTGACACTCCAGCCAACAGTTCCACTCCCGGATGAAACTTAACGGTCCGTTAGACGAGTTTACGCTTCAATGATTAACCTACCGTAATAAAACAGCTGAGCGTGTAGACACGCTGTGAAATGGGTGGATGATCGTCTACTTCCCCAAATAATTATCTGCGGTTGAAGTTCATCACTATCCCCGTTACACACGGGTACGGTTGTATCCACGGAAGTGTTGCAGACATTCATTTTCGGCGGTCTTTATTCATTGACATGCGAGCATGCAGGCATGTGGCCATGTAGTTATACCTACATTACCACTATTGCAATTCTGTAACGTGCAAACTGCTTTGACAAATCGTCTACATCAGCGAGTCACAACAGTAAATAATTTTCCGTGACTCGGATATCCCGATGTTAATTCTGGTAACCTTGCATCCTTGTGGAATCTTTCTGTGTATTTCTCTTTTTTATGAATGAATATCGACGTCCACCCAGCATTAAGATTCGTTATTTTTTAAGATTTCAAGACATCCTAATTTGTTTCTCGACTCGTACATTTTGTGCCATCAATATCTTATACGGAATAAACACCACGACTCTTTCCATTCCGGGATTTAATGTAATTTTTCCTTGTTACTTCTAAATTGATACGATTGTACAGTGATACGTTTCCATGTGTAAAAATACATTACAAATCATGAATTATTGTATACTTATGTATTGGTAATAATCATAAACAAATATTTATGTATTGTGAATAATTTTAGTCCATTGCGAAATCGAATAAAAGAGATGTCCATTGTTTTAACTGGGCTGGTGTTGGTCTACCAGAAGTTACTGCGTCACTGTCCGATGACGAACGAGCAACAATGGACACCTAAACGGATGTATTTTTCCGATTTCTTACTGTCTGACATCCCTGGGGTAGGGAGTTCAAATTGTATCGACTTCATCATTACAACACAATTAACAAAAACATCTAATTTCTGACGGAGGGAAAATGCGGAGAATCATCGAAATAAACACAAGTAAAAAAGACAATTAGAGATTTGATCGTCCCTGAAAACATGATATTTTAACTACGATAGCTACCATAACATATACAACCGAGTCATGGGTGTTGTGTCACCTTTTACTGCATCGGCTATGTATAAGGAAGTACATAAACTTTCAACAAATGGGTTCGCTGCAGACAACATATTACACGAGTTCATTCACAATAACGAGCGAATTGTGTTCTGATAAATAACATGACAGAACATATTTCGGGAAGAGGGAAGTAAATCAATGACAAAGGTCAGTAAATTAATCCAAAAATTATCAGAAATCCGCATGAAAATGGCCATAACTCTCAGTCGCAGTCTGGCATTGGTACACCGTCCCGAGAGTAGCATCAATTACAGAACTCGGCGGGGGCATTCGTTTTGGCAAAGACAGCAATCAGGCTCACGAAAGAAACGCGAGTTTAATACATTACTATACCGATAAAGGATTCAAATAAACTTCGTGTCATGCGAGATCAGTTAATGAGCCTCCTCAGACTCCGTAAAGTTTGCCACGTCAAAATACTTACAAGACGTCAAATTTCTTACCAGTATAAATGGAAAATGATTCACTCAATCCAATTTAATAATGCCAGCTAATACAGACGCTTCGAAGAGGTTAACCACTCCAGCGATAATCCTGAGTTTACGTAGTCTGAATAAAAAAATACTTTTTACCTGCCCAAGAGTTAACTGTTTTTTGAAAATTACTCTGTCCAGTTACATCCCCACAAGTATGCCCTCCACGTGTCTGGCACGTATTAATGACACTAAGATACGCCAGAAATAGAATATTGAGGAGTAAGAAAAATGTTTTTTTCGGTAATATCACGAGCTTATGGGGTGCTATTTCATTCCTTCCTACGCTATTATATATTAATATAAATAACGCTGTAAATAATACAAAGCATTATAAAAAAAGTCGCACCGGTGCGAGCAGTACAAAACAAGGTGTTAAATATGTGCTATTAAAAATTTAAATCAATAGGTTATAGTAAACTCGGTTTGGACAATGCACTATGTAAACAGCATCACAGAGTAATTGGTCAGGTGATCAAATGGACTTCAGAATCATTTCAATCTTGATGAATGTTTGTAGTCATAAAGATAGTAATATCTACTCTCTTATTCGAAATATGGGCATTTAGCAGTGATTCTCAGCATCTAAGCATGGCGAAGTCACTGAAGTGCAGTCAGAATTTGGCGACTCAACCACTATGGTATGTAATCAAACTTGGTGTTAGTCACCGAGTCTTGCAGCTAACGACCCTCGAGGATTTTTGGATGCCACACTGCGGTCTTGGTTGAAGGTAGAGGAGGCTTCTGGCGAATAATATCCGCAGCTTTCTCTGCAATCATAATGGTGGGCGCATTTAAGTTCCCGCTAATAATACTTGGCATGATCGATGCATCCACAACTCTCAACCCTTCCGTACCGATGACACGAGTATCCGGACCGACAACGGCTAACGGGTCGTATTCGCTGCCCATTTTGCATGTACATGAAGGATGATAAGCGCTATCGCATGCTTTTCTGGCGAATGTATCCAACTGATCATCACTCTGAATATCTGAACCCGGCTGCAATTCGTGTATGCGAAATGGATCAAACGCCGGTTGCTCAAGGACTTCGCGAGCAATCCGAATGCCTTCTCGCATCTCCCGACGGTCTGTGTGAGTTTGCAAGTAGTTCATTCGGATTATAGGATGATCCTTAGGGTTTTTCGATCGCAGCTTCAGATATCCGCGACTTGTTGGCCTCATTGGACCCGTGTGAATCTGGTAGGCATGGCAATCGCGAACATGTCGTCCGTGATCATATATAGCAGATGGAAGGAAGTGGAATTGAATATTCGGGTGTTCGATATCACCTCGACTGCGGATGAAGGCACCGACTTCCATATGCGAAGTTGCCCCTGCTCCTTTGGACGTTAAGAACCATTGAGCACCAATACGCAGCATGTTATGTGGAAATTTCCATTGAGCCGAATATAACGTAATTGGTTCCTTGCATTTAGATTGGACATACACTTCTATATGATCCTGCAAATTTTCACCGACTCCAGGTAGGTTTATGACAGGTGAAATACCGAGTTTTCGTAACTCCTCCGAGTTACCTACCCCAGAAAGCATCAACAACTGAGGAGAATTAATCGCGCCCCCACTGAGAATTATCTCTTTCCTCGCCCGAACTTCTTTACCCATGACCTCTTGCGTGTAACACACCCCGACAGCTTTAGTCCCATCAAAGAGAATCTTAGTGGCGTGAGCGTTTGTAATTGTCGATAAATTATTCCGTTCTATCGCGGGCTTCAAATACGCTGATGCTGTACTCCACCGTTTACCCTGATATACCGTCATATCCATCTTACCAAATCCTTCTTGTTGATACCCATTCATGTCTTCAGTCAATGGATAGCCTGCTTGCACACCGGCCTGGAGAAACGCCTCAAACAACGGGTTTTCACCCTTACCCCTGGTGACATTTAACGGACCTTCTCCGCCTCGATACGTATCTTCTCCCAACTCATGACTCTGAGCCTTCTTAAAGTAGGGCAAACAATCTTCATAGGACCACCCGCTCGCGCCTTCCCGTTCCCACCTATCGTAGTCGAGCGCGTGTCCCCGTATATAAACCATAGCATTCAACGACGACGATCCACCAAGAACTCTGCCTCGCGGACAGTACATTACCCTGTCATCCATAGAAGGTTCTGGTTCTGTGTGATAATACCAGTTGTATTTATCATCACACAGGTTATACATTAAGGCGGCAGGCATGTGAATCTTCCACGTGCTATCACTCGGCCCAGCTTCCAACAACAAAACCGAATCACGACCGCTTTCTGACAATCGATTAGCGAGGACACAACCAGCCGAACCGGCACCAATAATAACGTAATCGTATTCGGGACATTCACCAGACGTGGACAGTTTCGATGATGTCATGTATGTTCGTTTGGGAATCACGTGATCGGAACCGGATAACCGAAGGCGCGAATGTTGAGTACCGGTGAAGGCCATGGGAGGTAACTCAGTCGTTCCGCTAGTGTCTTGTTTCGTTTGTTTCTGCGAGATGCTGTTGACCGCGTGAGACATCACGTCGCTGACATTCTCCACAACGAAATCCGCGTGCGGTTCCAGATCCATTTTCGACCCAGCTCCGCTCAGAACACCGATGCTCGTCTTAACGTTTGCTCCCCGACCCATCTCCATATCGCTGATTGTGTCGCCGACCACGATCACGTCGTTGGGGTCAACACGGAGCTCTTCACAAATCATCAAGATGTGATCCTTATTTCGCTGATCGGCGATGCTATCGTCGCCGCAGACCAACATATCCACGTGCTGACGTACTCCAATATTCTCCAGAATCGCGTGCGTATCTTCGCGCGAGTCTGACGTGCTAACGGCGATCTTGATCTGATTGTACTTCAAGGTCACAAACAAATCTTTCAAGTCAGTTAAAGCTTTAAGATTCTCCGTCATATCCGGACGGCTCTTTTTCCAAACTTTGTTCACCAAGAAGATGGCCTCCTCGTGGTAGAGTTTTCCCTGCGTCTTCAAAACCTTGGTGATCAATTCCTTAATCTCACCCCATGTCCCATGTCCCAACACACCGTGGCCTATTTTCCCTGTGTCTTCATTAATTCCCAAACTTTTATAAATTTCTTTCCTAAAATCCACCCCCGTCTCATCTTCCAATCTGAAATTGAATTAACAAGTATCAATTAGCAAACAATTGAAATAAGAATATGTCAGCAGTCTTTGAAACAATGTGATACTATAGGGCACTATTGGCTCTTAACAAAACTACTTGATATCTAAAATGTCATGATGAACAAGTTGACCTCATTTATAATGGTGAGGGATCACCCAAAGGCAAACCACCGAATCCAGGCATACAGGTAACTGTCAACCATTCATGCCACTGGTTACAAAGGCCAACAGACAGTCTACATACATCGCACACTCAGTCAAATATATGATAATGCCAAAAGTAAATGATGTAATTACAAGGTTTACTCATGGCGAATTTCATATCTATTCATCAATATGCAATATGAAGCGATATCAGCTAATTAAAATTTTTGAGAGAATGCGTTGGTAAAAGGTAAAAGCAAAGTACAACATTTATAGACCGCAAGTATCAGCCAATAAAGACTCTCGGATGCGGTTTACAATGAAATGTTTTGGTAGCTATTCAACGCATATACAATCCCTTCGGCACTCGCATATCACCGTGCCAAGGATAATATCGAGCATCTACTCATTTTGAAGACGGGTTTACTCCAACAATTGGGGATAAATGACTCGCTGAGGATCATCGGAGGAAAGACAACTGGTGGAAGGTATCGAACCCACGACCTCTCGGTTACGAGTCCGGTGTACCTACCACTCGACTAACTGCTTCCCCTAATTCCGCGTTGGTATCTGTGTATGATCTGTAATTTCCGGTTATTTCCCTTTATGTAGCTATAGCAGTCTAAGACGACAACTCCATGTCATATTGTCATACCTTTTGATGAACTTGTCAACCCAACCAGCCCACCGGGAGTGCGAACAAATGAGGGTCCCGCCAAGGTTGAATATAATCAACGAAACGTTCTTCGAGTTTTCCTGGGCCGTTTCTTCGTTCGACTGCGGTGAAACAAGGTGCCGGACGCTGTCTGAATATGTATAGTACTCTTTGTAGACATCCGACGGAAGAACAGCCGTCAAAACGTCCTTCACGCTGTCCAGAATCTGATGCGCATGCTCTTCCAAATGCTTCTCTTCGCAGACACCACTGAGGACACCGATGCTCTTCCCGAGTTTGGCTTCCGTGCCCATCTGCACATCAACGATCGTGTCTCCAATCATAGCAGTCTCAGCAGGGGATACCCCGAGCGTATCACAAATCAAGTGTGCATTATGCGGTGAGGGTTTAGGCTGGGTGCCGGAATCATCCCCACAGACAATCATATCGATGTATTCGTTGATACCCAAAGCTTCTAATGTCCCTTCGGTGCCTTTTCGCGCATCCGACGTACAAACTGCGATCTTTACCCCGTTCTCTTTGAGAGCTTTAAACAAAATACGCAAATCTGCCGTGGATTTTAACTTCTTCGGATTTTTAGAATCACAGTCGGGCCAGTTGTCATCGACGAACTTCTGCGCCTCGACTCGCTGCAATCCTTCATCGACCAGCAAGTCCGTGAGTTTGTCCCGCACGGTGGCGGATGTAGCCTCCGCCAGTAGTCCCGGCTTGACCCGGTCGGACACGGAGCAATAGCCGAGTAACTCGTAAATCTTCTTGGAAATTGGCAAACCCGTAGCTGCCTCCATCCTGTCAAAGTGAGAATGGAGAGACTGTCAAACTTGGACCCCTATTCCGTTGACCGAGAGACAGTTATAGCTATAGAGACAGATTTACCAACTTCAACAGTGACAAGGTTAACACTTGTACAGGTACACAGTAATATATCAATAAATTTGTGCATTCGTGCGGTTATAATATGGTTATAACATACTAATTACATAGTTATAATAGTCATAATACAGTTATAATACAGTTATAATATAGTAAAAGTGTAGTTATAATAAAGCTACATTAAGGTGATGAGATGGTTATAATACAGTTATAATATTCTTTATATAATATATTTTTATAATGAAATGAAATATATTTGATTTAAAGTGCACTATTAGCAACGCTGTCCAACACACTTTACATCAATAAAGAATAC
>WURV02158359.1:0-16076 GCA_011762755.2 Epimenia babai | reverse complement strand
ATATGAACTGATATGATTATACCAGATTCGCATGGAAATAAATATCAGACAGCTTATTATTATTTTGGTAATTAAAGGTGCCGTAATATAAACGTTATTGTCCTGTCAATCATCGAACGTGATTTCCAGAGGAGACGCGATGAAGTGTGCCTTTTTGCATAGTATATCAATTTTATTTTTTGACATTTTTATAACATAGTACTTTGATGAATGAGATGTTTTACATTCCGTTAATATCCTCAAAGCGTTGAAGGAAATAAATGAGATTAAGAGTGATAATATATAATTCATGATACATTACCATTTTATACAAGGAGTTAAAAAATTTACGATATTAACGGAATTATTCTATTGAAAGGTACTAAAATATATGCATTGTTATCGTGATGTAACAAATATAGTGGATATTACGTAAAACGAACTCCATTATATTCTGTATACTGTATTATTTTGTAACGAATACATGGATCTATTTTGATAAACACACACTTTTACATGTCTTTATGTCATTAGCGTGGGTACGCCTGAGGTGCATAAATCAAAATACGTGACTTTAACGTCGAGGAGAACGTTACAATAAAAATTCAATAGTTTAGATCAGAATGGTTGACTACAATGGAGTGGAAAGACTGCTCGAGCGTGATCAAAGTCTTTATTTCTTGAAGAAGGAAAATGCACATGATAATTAATCAGTGGTTCGTACCTGGGGATACACCGACGTGTTTTGCATGTAAAAATATATCAAGTTGACTTCGTAGTAAAAAGAAGCAAGAAAACAAATTCGTATGATTACGTGCTTCGCATTATGTTTCTATTAGACATCTAATTCAAACTTTTGTATAAAATTTAGCAGCACCATTTATGTTATCACTTGTATAATATGGGAAGCCGTATCAGTCTTAACTTTAGTACGAAAAAATAAGCGTAACACCTTTTGAGACTAATGACTTTTATTCAAAAGGAGCTTTTGTATATAATTATGTCATATACTTCGTCAGGCATATGGAACGAAATTGATCAGCATGTAAAACACGGGAAATTTATACTAAATAATCAGACATGAGTGGGTAGTAGTAGATAACTGACCTAACTTGTCTAGCATGTGAAGATTATTAGTAGAAAATATGCACTAGATATGTAATGATAGCGTGATTGGTTGAGAAAACGACGTGGTGGTGGATGTGAATGGAATATGATAACGCTGTGAGTAGAGACAATAAAGGGTGATCACTTGGTAATTTAAGATTTTAATTCATTAGCGCAAACATGGTATAAACGGGTTGCGTATAGTTCAATTAATCGGAACTGGACAGCCACGGGCATAGATAGGGAAAACCTCTTCACAAACATCTGGAGGAATTACCCGCGCTTCTTTCCTCCTTGGCCCGGTTTGCGATACCCCGAGGATTTCTGAATAAGATCATCGGGAACTTCTGCCAAATGGCAAGTCCAATTGTAATTCTATCCCGAAACATTCGCTCGTGAGAGCTAAAATATAGTTGGTGCAGCACGAACGATTTTAAGTCGAGTGAGAAGTTATGAAAATTGTGACCCATGTGATCCAGTTGACACGAAACGATATTTTCCGGTTCCTGTACTTGCTTTGTGTTTATAGTATAAGAATATTTGGGAAATGAATGAGATAAAAATTAATATAGAAAGGACCTCCGACAAACCAGAAGCTGGAGAAGGTGGAATAGAGTCCACCAGAAGAGTTTTTCTCTTTGAGTTGGCACACGAGGTGTTTGTTCCAATTGCCGTGGTCGACTTTGATATTTTACGAGTACCCGGGAAATTTATTTTCTATTTATTTTTTGGCTACACGAATATTTAGCGGGGAAGTAAAAATGTAGACTCGTGTGGAGGTACCAATGTAAGTCTTGATGAGAGAGTTGTCTTCCCCAGTCGCTTATTTTTATTGTCATTCGGCAAGCTAAGACCTTACTGTGCGGCAATGCCAATGCCTTTTACTTGTTTCTCGTAGTTTTGTACGATTGGATTATACGGCTTTTCATCCTATCACACCTTCGCGAGCGAGGCAGGCAATAGAACTGGAATCGTGCTTCGTTTCACCCTATCGAACAATGGGCCTCTGAAATCGAAAGTATAAATATACGACAGATATGGTAAACCGACTTTCACGGTAGATTTACACTTCAGTTTGAAACCATACTTCGAACATATCCATACTACTGAATCGCTGTTTTTTCGTTTCTTACGCGAGCCCGAGTGCTTCGTTTCATCCGATTAGGGTCGGAACTACCGTACGATGTCGGCCAGCTACACATAACGGCTTATGAGAATGTTTACAACGATATCTCAAAATATTCGGTTCGCTGAGTTGGTTTGTGACACGTTTCGTCTGTACTCGCTGAGTAAGGTCAGTCACACAAACAATTTCGCAAATTCGTTTTCGTAGGCGTTCTGCGGCATGAAGCCCGCCGAGTTCGGCGCGCGTGTTTATAGTCTCTACATCGTTCCATCAGCCCTGGTCCCACGAGATACCTTGGCCTGCGGGTAAAATATTGTAATTACGTCCCAAATTTCTTAATAAGCTCGACGCCGAGAATCAGCTATTAAAACTAACTCCTAACTCGGTTGAAGCCTAACAACAATTAATGGTATTATTATGGAGTTAAATTAATACGTACTGGGTTATATTGAATTCCGATTTAGGTACACGTATAATATAATAGACATCATTTGAATAAATCCTAACCGACATACACACTCTGATCACTTACCACGCAAACTGACGTCATTTTACTCCGCACTTGAGAGGGGGCTCGATTCTTTTCGTAATCGTGCTACGCGCGCGGTAACCGGAAACCCTTTGTATGTGCTGTAATCTAATTAAACAACCCTTTAACCCACAAAGTTGTACGGCGCTCGGCAATACTGTTAACCTAGCAAGCTGATCGCACGAATCCTGACAACCGTTTCTTCGGTTAAAGCAGCCTGTACTCTCAAGCGTTTGTTCGGAGGTTGACTGTTCTCCGCTTATCAAACATTTCTTGCACCTATAACCATTGCCCCGTGCTGGTTAACTCTTCGTTCAGTTGGGAAGCACTATAATTTTACAATTACACTAAAATTATAGTTGTTGGGACAAGATTCAAGGTATTCAAATCGGCCACACAAAACGCCAATAAGCTAATGTTTCATTTAAAACCGGCTTTACCGTGTAGGGTCGTTCTTACATGGAAAAAATCGAAAGCCTGTGTTATTAGCCAGTCCCGAAACATAATAATTTAATATTTAATTTAGTTTTTGAATGCCACTATAGGAATCTGTCTATGACACTTTACATTGGTGTATATAGAAAAAAAATTGATATACAAATTTAATAGGACACACCGACAGTCTGCAATGACAGACATTCATAAAATGACTAAATTGATTATAAAGTTTAGTTTTTAAATGATTTGTTTGAGAAAAATATATTGGAAACTATACTTGACGAAAATATATCGAAAATGCACCTACAAAATAATAGAATAATGGGTCGAATTTAGTTCAAAACTTTCGGAACCATGAAATCGTGGGCGCGAGTAAAATGGTACTAAATTAAACATTTGATCGGTAATTTGAGTTGTAAGATAGTAGAACTATAATTATTAGATATGGGAAACACTACGTATAGACAGGTCGAAAAATGGATATGGGAAATACTACGTAGAGACAGGTCGAAAACTGGATATGGGAAACACTACGTAGAGACAGGTCGAAAATTGGATATGGGAAATAACTACGTAGAGACAGGTCGAAAATTTGATATGGGAAACACTACGTATAGACAGGTCGAATATTGGATATGGGAAATACTACGTAGACAGGTCGAAAATTGGATATGGCAAATACTAAGTAGACAGGTCGAAAATTGGATATGGGAAATACCACGTATAGACAAGTCGAATATTGGATATGGGAAATACTACGGAGAGACAGGTCAGGGTCGAATATTACATATGGGAAATGCTACGTGTAGACAAGTTGAATATGATATCGCAAATTCTACATATCGACAGGTCGGATTTAGTGAAATACAAGATTAGATAAAAGTGTTTTAAGCTTGGCCTTGAATTGAGTGAGTGAATCAATACATCTGGAGGATGAAGGGAGAGATTTTTTGTGCAGTAATTTGAGATGATCGGTGGCCAAATGATCGTCCGTTGTGTCTTGGGATATCAAGAAGAGTTGTAGAAGTCTGGTAAGTGGCCACTGATTGGTTGCTGGATTTCGATGAGATCTGAGAGGCACGATGGAGCAGAGTGGTGGAGTCATTTGAATGCGAGGATTAGGGTCTCGTTTGATACTCGCAGTTTTACCGGGAGCGAGTCGAGTGATTTGAGAGTGTAAATATGTCATCAGTGATGTGTATGTATGTATTTATAGGCTGATTACCGAAGTAATCGTTGTAATAGGCCATCGTAGGTCCTTTACAAAGCTAGCCTATTAATGTGGTTAACACAACAATCTGCTAGCCTCACTTATAAGGGGTGGGGAAAACACCTAGTGTGAAAAACCCACCGAGTCTGGGCAGACGAATGACCTTTTTCCATTCACGCCACTGGTTCTAAATTTCTCCATATGAACTACATATGTCGCACACTCCGCTAAGTCTATGATAGGTCCATGTTTATTTACAATGAGATGACGACATAGCGGGGAGGTAAGCGACATGGGGAACACATATACAGCATCTGAAACACAGCAAACGTCAGAGGGAAAAGCCCCAACAGAACCACACTGTAAGGGCTACCAGACCCCCACATGGGCAATGGGGTGATGGCGTTTTCAGCCCAAAAAACGCCGCAGTTAGTATACTGTCATGAGTGATAAAATTAATCTGTGATAAAGTCAGTCCCAAGTCAGTGACGTGGCCGCAAAAAGGGGTAATCGGGGAATAACTATGAAACAAACTATTTTGCAATGACGTTATGGAAGGGCATAGAACCAAATTTTAACTCTTAAGTTTCTAAAACTAAATCGATGTCAGATGTAGCCGAATTATAGTAAAATAGACATTTTTGTTCTCATTTCACCGAGTCATATTAGACTAAATAGCCATAATGCTACAATATTAAACGAAGAGAACGAAATATTTATCACAGCTTCCATCGTAGCTTCTTTTTGTGTATATTTTCTGGGTGTCCCGAAACTTCCCCCAAAAATTAAATATAATGTATTCGATAATTTTATTGATTGCTAACGAACTATGAACAAGAATTAAAAACAAAAACGAGTTATCCGTAACAGTACGGAGCATCGTCAGTCACCGACCCAGCACTGGACATTTAAATCATTCTGTTCTGCGCAGACTTCCACGGCAAACACAGGAAAACTGCCGCACATGAGCCAAAATGCCACTTACGTCCTAATTAAATAAGTTACATTGCATGCTTGAGTCCCCTGCCTACAATAACAACTTTAAAAACCTTTAGAATAACTTAGTAAGTTAAGTAGGCATATATTATGTGTTTAATAAACCTAATTGTTAAAAAAATCTAGTAAAATCGCTTCAATTCACGACTGTTTCGATAGAAGGGTCAATTGTTTCTGTAATATTGTCCTCGGTGTGGCTTTTGGCTTTACAGCTTTACCCACTCTTACCTCCAACGTTATTTGTTGTGGTGACAACAGAACGTTCATACAAACGTCGCTTTCAAGTTTTATATTAGAGCCAAAAGAATTATGAATAAATTATCGCCAAAAAATCCCCTCTACGATATTTCGCAACCGTAGACGGAGTTGTCACGAATCGAATTACAATTTTGTCGAATTGACGACACAAATCGACCGTAAAATCTCGCAAGCGGCATAATGAATTTGAAAATTTTCGAAATAAATAAAAACTGCCCACGGGTCCAACACGTGTAGAGTTCATAATTTTAAAGTGGAGAACACTGCATGTGTGTAAGAAGGTATAAAAACAATTTTATAAATCAAACTCGAGATGCCTCCTTGTGGTTCTATTAGAAATATCGTGCAAGTCGATCGTTTTGATGGGATTTCTGACAGAGCTTGACGTTGTTATTGGAGATTTTCATAACCAGACACGCAAATTTTTAGTGTTGAAGGTTATGGTTCTTGGCTTGTAAGCTCCTTAAATTATAATGAGGTGTTTGATTGAGAACCGGCCTAATCACTTATTACCATCATGTCTAACACCAGATACGCGAGAACTATAATTCGTGGGTGTAAAGACTGGACTACTAAACAAACCACGCGATACAAACAATTGGCTATATTTAATGAATGTCTTTTCATCGTACTTTGATAGGCTTCGTTTGAAAACTCCATGATTGACATATTTAATCCACACCACAATATCCATATAACAAATCCGTTGGGCACCGCGTGCTTAGGCTCGCGTACGTTTCTTCCGACTGACACCTATATTGAAACATATTTAAACGTATTTACAATGTTTTTAATCCATGACACGTACAGGATAACTAAATAAAAACAGCCTCATGATTAACCCTCACAAGAATTTCACATATAAAGTAAACGTTTTCAAGTCATAAATCCACACATCGCCTGTTACGATTTTACCAGCCGGCCTATATACCAAAATGATATGGGGTATAATCACAAATGAGCGCTGGGGCTAGCGTGAATCAGATGAATTTTTATCTGCAATATGTCAAAAAGATCTATTAGAACAAACTGAAGATTTCTTAGAACAAACTTAAGACTATCGATTTGGAGGGGAACTAACTAGAGGTGAAGAGGCATCAGATACGTTTTTAAATGACGTCCACTCTACGGTTGAAATATCCGACATCGATACGACGCTGAACAAGACAGATTTACGCCGACGACGTGCGCGGCCACCGTATATGTAGCTTTCGAGACTGTTAACATCTTGACTGATTTAGATATAACGAGAACTGTACACAAAAGACCTTACCTCTGGGGTCCTGGAGCCACGCCCTCCACATATCCGAACGGTGTTCCTCAAACTGAGTTACAGAAAAGCAGATTTTTTCCTGCGCCTACCAGTTCTCTAGCCGCTTTTTATAACACCCAGATATAAATTTTTTTCATTCAAAAAATGAGTCAGTAACACCGGATTGTTTGCTAAAATCTATTTCGAATGGCATCATCAATTTTATTCCAGCCACGTTACATCGAGGAAGTATACAATGCGATAAAAATCTTAATAGTAGTTTAATGATAAATGGATTGAATGACGCTCGTTTTTTCAACGAGTCCTGTGGGCAAAGTCGGCTGCCGGTGCATCGTACGTCCCCCCGGGGGGTCACGGATACGGGATACCACGATGAGGTATCGAAGGGCGGCTCTGGAGTCGTGACTGTGGCAGTTGCTATGAGTTGGGCACCGTTGCTATGGATTGGGCACCGTTGCTATGGATCGTCGCCGTACGATTTTCTCGACTTCTTTGTTGCTGAATGCGAGCTGGTGAACAAAATTCGAACTATAGGATAAAACTCACGTGGTATAAGCAAGCCGCCATCGCTACGGAATGCTCGCTATGAGGTAACGTGAATTCCTGATTTACTGATGCCCAAGTTCACGAGAAGGACACCGACGCAGACTAAACACAGACACAAAGATATAGAGGAGATAGAGACAAGACGCACATACCAAAAACAAAGAGACATACCTGGTGATTCGTTATCATGTACCCACTTTTGTAATGAGAAATTATATTACTAGAAACGTCGCATATATGGTGTAGTCAAGTACGCGTGTTTTATTACGTTACGTTCTTAGTACGCTTCAAGATGGTGAGGCTAAACGATGAAAAGCGGCGGTTTGTTGCGAGTTTGATGGAGGTGTTTGATGGGTCTGTACATGAGGCTAAACGGCGGTATGTGCAAAGATTTAACACAGTCGCCCCGACACGTAAAACGATCAAGAGGATAAATCAAAAAAGTTTCGGATGAAAGGGTCAATAAAGCAAGAGAAAGGTGTGGGAAGGCCAGTCGGACAGAAGCCAACATAGACATTGTCAGGTATGGTTACGAGCCGAGTCCTACAAAATCAACGAGACGTGGATCACTGGAATTCAACATAAGCCAGACATCGATTGTACGGATCCTTCATGATGATCTCCATTATCGTGTCTACCGACTCCAGATTCTGTATGAGCTGAGACCAGGTGAATATGTTAAAGTCTGTCAGGTACTGGGTGAGGTGCTGATGAACTTGCCACCATGCCACGAGTCGTATAATGTGGTCAGATGAGGCTACGTTTCACGTGTCAGGCAGGGAGAGATCACACCACTGTCGGATCTGGGGCGATAAGAGACTGGCAGCAACACTCAAGCAGAAGCGCGACTCACCCAAGGTGAATGTTTGGTGTGCACTTCTCCGGCACTAAAGTATACGGACCGGACTTTTCCCCCAATAAAACTATTAACGCTGACGAAACTGACGAGTATCTGGACATTCTGCAGCAGTTTTTCATACTGGATCCACTGGCATATGAAATGGACAGATACTCTGCTCTACCAACAGGATGGTGCTCCTGCGCACTTTGCAGTTCGCGTACGGGATTGGTTAACTGAGACTTTTGGGGTGAATTGGATCAGCCGTGAAGGACCACTACCTTGACCAGCCCGCTTCCCTGATCTCACCTCTTTTGACTTCGTTCTGTACGGATTCATAAAAAAAATTGAGTTTATGGCACAAAACCACGTGATATAGGGGACCTGATGCAGTGAATGGTGAAGCGTGTGGCCGCGGTAACACCCGAGATGCTGCACAATGTGTACACTGAGAGGGAGAATCACCTGCAGAGCTGCATCGAGGCGGGAGGTGGGCCACATTGAGAAACAATAACAAATGTTGGAGAATTGTACTGAGAATGTTAAATCATGCGTACTTGCCTACACCATGTATGCGACGTTTATAGTAATCTAATTTCTCATAACAAGAGGCCAAAGAGGCGCTTACCTGAAAAAAAAAGAAAAAGACAAAACAAGAGGCCAAGGAGGCCGTCTTAATATTAGAATGAGAAAACAACAAGGAGACTGCTTGACATCAAAAACAAGAGGCCTAGGAGACCTGACAATACCCATTACGACACTGAAACAAGACAAGAGGCCAAGGAGGCCATCTTCATATTAGAACAAGGGGAAGACAAGGAGACTGCTTGACATCAAAAACAAGGTGAGCTATAAGAAGTGGGTACATAATTATGAATCACCCTGTATAAAGGCACAAAGACACAGACCAAAGACATGGACAAGACAGACACAAATACACAAAGACACAGATAAAGACACTGTGTCAGTGACACTGACACAGAGACAGATACAAATACACGGAAAAAGACATAGATATTGACTACAAAATCATTTCTACTTTGAGGGCATAATGCTTATATGTCAGCTTGTGTTGGACTGAAGCTCTACATAGTTAAAAATAAATTTTAGCAACCGACTCAAACACGGGGGACAGTCCGCGATTGAGTGGTTGTGGAAACAAAAACGATAGGGGGCCTCTTCCCCGGACATTGGTTGGCTCTCGGGATAGTCTCTCGAGTGCTTACCTCTTCGCTTTCTCTTTACATGAATGGAAATATCCCAACTATCACCGAATTGAGAATCTGCGACATATGTACGCCGTCTGTAGGCGTTTGGAACTGGTGGGGTAAATGGACAAAGGTCGATGGTATATTGACGAAGGTCAACTCGCTGCCCCGACTCGGTGCTTGTCTCCACCCTTTTAAACGAGTTGAATCCATTTGTCATGTCAGCCCAGGCTTCTTTTGTGAAGGACTAATAATGGCCCCGTACAACCGGTGAATCCCCACACAAGTGGTGAATCCCCGGGCTTTGTTACAAGCATTGTTACAAACAGGATAAATCAGTACAACTGAGACGACTCGTACCAGTAGTCAGTGAACCCGAATGGGGTATGTAACTTATTTATCTATTAGGCTGTGGGCACAATATGACAACAATTGGGTCACATATCGCTCGTGGGTGACATTTTCGCGATGTCTCTTGTATATATGAAAGAGCCCACAAAGAAGGTATGAGCAACTCAACACGTACGTTTTTTCTTCTTTGTTTCTATCCTTGTCTTTCTTTGCTTTCTTGACCTTCTCTTTATTTTCGGCTAGATCTTTGTCCTATAGAGAATATCATAGTAGTGAAGTATAAAGACAAGGTGCTGATAACAAGTGGTCATTAATCGACGATTCCACGAATGTGTCATCGTAAAATCTAACAATCGCGCTTTATCAATCGTATTTCACGACATCACGTAACTCCGAAAAACGGAGGAATTTGGATCATGATAGAAAATCTATTTCATCCGAATAACTCCAATGAAACAATAGCGATTGCAGTGACAAAGGTATATTATAGAGTAAAGCCTTTAGGGTGGGGGAAAACACCGTGGTGAGAAACCCACCGAGTCTGGGCAGACAGTTGACCTACGTCCAGTCATGCCACCGGTTCCAAACGTCCACTGACAGCCTACATGTCTCACACCCCGGTTAAGTCCGTGATAGTTGATGAGTGTTTACAATGAGAAGACAACATAGCTGAGAGGCGAGTGCTATTGAGACCAGTCAGAGGAAATCTGAAACATGAAATCTGAACAAAGGGGGAGCTAAAAGCACCGGGACCGCTACCCAGATGCCATGGACACGCAGGGGTTCAAGACAAGCTTCCCCCCAAAAATGCCACAGATACTTTACTGGCTATAGTGGAAATCTAACGCTTTAAGTATGCTATGTTAGCATCATGCTAACTGCCACTAGATATATATGATGTATAAACAACAATAAATGCCGTCAATGGCATAAAATCGTTACATTTAAGGATTTGACATGTTAATAGTGGTATGACCTTTTTGCCACTCTTGCCAGACTTTGGCATTCTTCGTTCGGGTGACCATGACCTCCGTGCTGCCTCATCGTCCCCATCCTCGACACCATTCGACCAGCCTACGTTATCAGCGCGGATAAGCCATATAAACATGCGTGTATGATCGATTGGAGGAGAGTTATGGTGTGGTGTAGATTATGCCTTTATAAGACTGGCCAAACGTGTTTCGTGTTTGTTCTTTGTTGGACATAATTCGAGAGCCGGCTAAAAATTAGGGGCAGATGTACCCGAACTTATACTCATCACATACGATAGCCGAGAATATTCCAAAAAAAGCAGCAAGGTAGCATAAATGGTTCATGTACGCCATCATTAGATAATAACAAATATTGGATAGTTTGAGTTTCGCGGTAAAAAATGAGCCCGATAACGAAGGGGACGCTGTAAATCAAACGAAATTATATTTTAAGCGCACGAGACATACGTAAGTTAGACATCTGAGCCAATCCATGTTCTTAATCGATGAGACGATATCTAATGCCTGGGCATCTCACAATAGCGTCCGTCTGTCGTTACGTTACAGCCATAAATTACGCAGACACACATGTCAAACGTGCTAATGACAATAACAGTGGTGTATCCTTGTTAGCTCGATTCAAACGCGTTTTGTATAATCGCGGCGCGGCTGATCTGTTCGAAACACGACTAACGGCCTTATACCTACAGTATCCGTGAAATCATTAGATTCGACGTTACTTTGTCTGAGTAAACATTTATATATTAACTGGTGGAGGGGATTTTTTATGACCACTACTCAGATAAATACCTTCGCTCTTGCTTTTTTTCGATTCGCTATCGGCCGGCTCCTTCGATCGATCCTGAAAATAGACGGTGTTGATATCCTGAATTTCAAACGAAACACCATCGGCGAACTTAAAATGAGGTGCATCTGTTGGAGGAACAAAAATCTGACATGTGAATATATGAATAATATCCAAGAGAAGACAACTGCCCAGTATAGGATACATACATAAATAATAATAAAACACAAAAACTATGCTTGGTGAAAAAAATCTATTCATATCAAAATGAAATCTTTTCACACATATATAAAATTCAGTCATGTTTGAATAGCAAATATTCACGAGTAACGTTACTTACGTATCCACATAATCAACACTAAATGAAGACTGTAAAACATTAAATTCAGACGTCAAAAAGCTGCGTCGATTAAAATTTTCCCCATATTAAATCAATACTATAGTGGGCACAATTTAGAATATCCGGGCGTGTGGATAGCAACGAATGCATAGATAATTCAGGGAGATTGCTGGTGACATCCGAAGGATGAACAAGGACAACTAAGTAAAAAACACCGAAGCCTCAACTTAGTTGTATCTGCAATATATAATTAATAATTTATAAGATATAGAAAGATGGGTAATGTATGATTCTCGACGTCGTTGAATCTTTATTTTTTTAAACGTGCCTATGGATGGAAAGTAGTATTTTGCCGGGAGCACGGGGTAGTATAAGATATTCGACAGGGTGATAGATAGGTTCATCACTCACTCGTTTTCTCTCCTTTTTCTCACGATCGCGGTCTGCTGGCGGACTCTAGTAACGCAACATCAACAATTAAACAATTACAGTCACAGCAAAGGTAACCTCTGACACAAGAAAAAAAGGTCATATCAAAAAGCTGAGTTCAATGGGTAGGAACCTTGACGACTGATACGATATCGCTCGTGTCACATTAAACCATCTTCAAGTTGTCCACAATTAGGTTAACATTCTTAAAAGCGAAAAATCGAAAGCAAAATAACACTTCGTCAACTGATATGAATATTTTCATGCGTCATTTTCCTTTAAAAGTATACTTCATCAAGTGCAATACTCGTCATGCAAGTTAACTAAGTCATTAGTTAAACTGGAGAGAATTGCACGGAAAAACCCTTAACCTTACCTTACAAGGCTTGTTCTGTGCTTTTCTCTCTGATTATTTAGATAACCGCGATTGCGGTACCATTCACTTCTAGGTCTGAACTCATTTATTACTTGATCCGTAGCTCTCAGGCCAAAACTCACTGCATCGGGTCCCAACGACTAATGAGCCACTAGTCATTTACTGCTTTATCAGTGGCCATTAACCACCGGTTTAGTTATCATTGGCTGTTGAGTTGGTCACCACTGACCATTCAGTCACTACTCCTTTACAGAATGGTTAACAATTCAGAGTTGGATCTTGAAACGTAATCAGAATATGAACACCCGACGTCCAACGGACAAAGTTAACGGCACCGAATTGGAGCCAAATGACAGTCGCGAGGTGAATCGTAGGTACGAGAAGTACTAACCATGGTATGCTTGTCTTTTGAGCTACTAGACGTAGTAGCCTCCTACAGCGACAGGAAAAACAGCGTTAGGCAGCACCGTGACACTTGCGTGGAGGCGCGAGGGCATTGGTTGAAGACGGGTCACAGAACGTGTTAGATGAAGCGTAGACGAACTTACGTGTGACGCGACAAGACGGGTAGACGAACATAATTTTACATTACTGAACGTAACACGGAGACAAATATGTTTTACGACAGAATAAACAAACGAATTGGAGTACCTTTTAACCCAATGGAAATCTAGTGAAACCCATGACATGATGACACTTCAGGAACGGACAAGACGTGACAAGTAGAATAATTGTGATGTGACGCGTAGATATTCGACAAGTTTAAAATACGCCACATGACATACAACACATACAAATAAAAAGTATCGACAAGCCGGATAAATAAACAAATAGATATCCACACAATGTGCCAAAATATAGTGAAAAAAATTTTTTTTTAATTGACAAAAAAATACAAATGAAAAGCTAAATGATAAAACAGAAATGAGGAAGGATCATGGATGAAAGCGAGACAGACAGATTACAGTGCTTAAAAAGAGGCATCAGAGGCAAAACGCTGAATGTACCTATTCGTATGGCTGACTAAAATAAATTCATAGTTGAATAAAAATGCATTAACCAGCACAGATATACGATCAATTTAAAATCAAAATCAGTCAGGGAAACGTTTTAAAGACAAGAGCCACATTTCCAATGTTAATTAATTGGGCAAGCTGTGCCCTCTCGTAACAATAGGTGTCTTAGAAATTTTCAATGATTCAAATGATTCAAATTCAGTAACCATTTCTACAATTTTTGAGATTTGTTAGGTTAAAAATGGTTGGCATATCTCAATACATTAGAATGAAGCTGTCAACAATATCTCGAGCCAAAAACGCAGATTAGTCCTATTGTTCACTTGAATGTACTGCATCGGGAGACATTGGTTAAGGAAAATAGCTTGGAAAATATGGTAGCGCAAAAGATGGTTTCTCCATACAAAGATAGTGATTATCACAGATTTGCTCAGACAGCAGAAAACCTAGTTTGCGAAATGATGTTCAACGACTAATAATCTTTATCAAGACTAAACACAGTCATAATTCTCCCTTCAGACAGCATGTCATGCTCGTTTGTACGGAATGTAACATTCTGTCATAGAAAAAATCATCTAATGACATTAGGGACAATGTAACGGCCATCATTTTTTAGTTCAATGTGGTAAGCTAGCGTGGTTTCAACTAAATATTAGACGGCCATCGACGCCGCTATTTAATGATGGCAGAAAATGTAACTATTGAGTCACAAAATATATGAAAATTCTAAATAAATGTACGTAGCGAATTATGTAAGCAGGGACAAATTGAGATGTCGGATAAAAATAATTACACAATGTTCTTAGAGCTCTCCACTGTGGGCATCAAGCAAATATGCGAGTTTAAAATGCCTCAAGACAATAGATTGGTTAAGGGAGAATATTAGGACTAAAATACAGTGATCAAGCATGTTTTAGTTCCTAATATTAATTCATATTGCTGGTTGATAACGGATGGGCATTGTAATTATAAACAAATTCCTTCATATACAGGATCATGAAACATTTTTACAAGTTTTCAATAATTAGTTCAATTATAATTTGCCAAGAACAAAAAGAAACAACGTAGCATTTTATCGTATAATAGAGCACTGTGATAAAAATGGAGCACGAAATTGAGTGATGGTGAAATATAAATATCTCTATAATAAAGACACGCTGTAGGTTACAGTAAATCCTACAGTATACACATTGGGGCCCGTATGACATGTAGTCTTGGAACTGCACTTATTGGGTGATTTCCATTGCTACGAATACCGTTCGGCATGTTAAATATACAGTGAGCAGTATCGATACTCGACAAATGTGGAAATTGTTGAAAGGAAAACTGAACCAATTTGGTATCTCTTATCATAAAGACATTACAATGGTGCATATCAATAATGACAATGGTGGCAGTCTTTGATGAATTGATAAACCGACAGGTTTCTGTATACACAGCCAAAACATCGCAAAAAACGTCACCATACCCTTTTTTTATCTCTAAAATGCACTGTATTTAAATAAAGGCCATCAGAACTAAAGGCCGTAGAAAGTCATCCAGATTAGTGAAATAATTCATCCTTCACCAAACTAGCCTCAACTGTGGTAACGCTGATGCCAGTGAAATAGTTAGCCCCCATTAATTACAGTGGGAGAGATCACCATCGCACAATCCGAATCTGGGAAGACGGCTGACCATTGGCCATTCTTGCCATCGGTTCCGTGTACCAACAGTGTACACGCGTCGCGCACCTGGTTAACTTTGTGATGGCCGGTGACTATGTACAGCGAGATGAGATGATTATGCGTAGATAGCGCGACAAAACACGATGTTATAAATATCTAAACATAGCCTAGCTGAAGATAAAAAGGCTTTTCGACGACACCACTCTGTGAGGGTTACCCAGACCGTTATGGGAGCCAATACATGAATCTAAGGACCTCTGTGAGGGTTACCCAGACCGTTATGGGAGCCAATGCATGATTTTAAGGACCTCTGTAAGGTTCACTCAGACCGTTATGGGAGCCAATACATGATCTTAAGGACCTCTGTAAGGTTTACCCAGACCGTTATGGGAGCCAATACATGAATCTAAGGACCTCTGTAAGGTTTACCCAGACCGTTATGGGAGCCAATACATGATCTTAAGGACCTCTGTAAGGTTTACCCAGACCGTTATGGGAGCCAATACATGAATCTAAGGACCTCTGTAAGGTTTACCCAGACCGTTATGGGAGCCAATACATGATCTTAAGGACCTCTGTAAGGTTTACCCAGACCGTTATGGGAGCCAATACA
>WURV02158348.1:0-16077 GCA_011762755.2 Epimenia babai | reverse complement strand
TAATGTCTTATAACGTATATATGGTATAGGTACTGACAAATTATTATGTCTTATAACGTATATAAGGTATAGGTACTGATAAATTATCATGTCTTATAACGTATGTAAGGTATAGGTACTGACAAATTATAATGTCTTATAACGTATATATGGTATAGGTACTGACAAATTATTATGTCTTATAACGTATATAAGGTATAGGTACTTACAAATTATAATGTCTTATAATGTATATAAGGTATAGGTACTGACAAATTATAATGTCTTATAACGTATTTAAGGTATAGGTACTGACAAATTACAATGTCTTATAACGTATAAAGGATATAGGTACTGATAATTCTATTCTATTTCAGTAAATGAAAACGAGACAATATTTTCATATTCTCTTCCCTCGCTGATAGATTGTGATTGTATTGACTTTTCATTGAACGAAATGTGGCAACCTTTCCGTTACGATAGAAAACACATCTAGAATTCTATGGCTATATCTCATAAGTTTGCTTCCACTTACCTGAGTAAATTTGGAGAAGTGAAGCTCTTTTCTGGTAAATATTTACTAGTGTTGTCAATCTTAGTATTTGCATAATAACAAATATACACTCTGGTATAAAGTTTTTTTACGCAAGAAAGTCACTTTATTGATGCTTGGCCAATATTGGATTTGAATTAAGTATTACCATATATTTTCTTCAGTAGAATTCAGTCCATTAATGCTTCCTTGCGTTTTTCTGGACATGTTCAAGTTTTTATACTTATTTTAAGGATGCCCGATTTGCGAGCTGACGTCACGCGAACGTAATGTCAACATTGTTATTAAACAATAAGATCAGTATCCTTATTGTGGTCAATACAGACAAGAGTTACACATTTCACGATTCAAGCGATATAAGCCTTTAAGTGCCGAAATAGTTTACATTGATAAGGTCAACGAGGGAATTCTTGGCATACACAGAATAGTAAGTGCGTCATAATACGTTTAACGGGATCACAGAAAATTGGAGGTAGAAAAAATGAACATATTTTGACATCACGCATAATTTCATTACGACTACAGAATATACGGATGTATATATATATATATATATATTTTAGTATTAGTCATCCACCGTATCATCCACCTCATCTATTGTCTATCTCTATTTGTATATATGATGCACTGGTACTACCAGACTGCTAGTACTATTTTTGTTTATTGTATACGATAAAGCTGATGATGATATTTTTTCGCAGCGTACGATGTCAGCATGAATGTGTTAAGAATGAATATAATATCGACGTTTGGGTGCGGTCATTATTTTCGTAATTCTCATCTCAAATATTGAGACTAAACCTCTGAAAGCTTAGCCGCTAGTGTCTTTATTCAAATATCAAATTGATGACTCTATCTTATGTACTTGAAGTATTTATATGCGTTGTTAGAAAGATTTGTATCCCGTTGAACCAATCTTATACATTGACTTCACTCTACAATGAAATGAAATTAAATTAAATTTTATTGATTTATAGTGCCCTTTTAACACATGGCTATCAAAGACACTTTACAATGTTTTACATACAGCGTTGTTTGTAATGTATTGATGACCGACAGATTCATATCAACATACGCACAAAATATTCAGCTATAAGCGCGCCACGAAGCAAACTTCGTGTTTGCATCTTTTCTGCATTTTTCAACACGGTTGGTTGTTTGTCGAGGGCAGACATCAGGAAACCTTAAGGGGCAAGGGCCAAATTGAGAAACATACCAAATGCAGGACATGTACTTTCACAGTAATGGATATCCTCAGAAACTGCAAATGATTTTATGCTTGTTATCATATTTCATAATTATTGTAGAAATGTAAAGACCAGGTCAGACTAGTACTCTATTTAAGGTAATTTTTAATATTCCCCGATGTCCTAATGCAACAAATTAAATTATCCTCAAACCTAACTTTTTAATTAAACAGACTCCTATTTTTCCCATCCCAGCTCTAAGAAGGGGCACAACTTGTGTCATGGCGAATGCAATAATAGCAAACAATGATATTACGCTATAGGTCTGGTAACTTGTGTATGAAGAAACTTCAGGTCAGCGTTGAAGAAAAACCAATAATTGTAGCTTTAAATAGCGTTTTTTTTTATAAATGGCTTTCTTATAATCGGTAGTTTTTATATACATTTGGGTTTAAAATCAGCCTACTTTTATGTCTGTAAACTGATTTTTGGTGGAGTAAAGGTAGTGACTGGATTTGTGGGCTACATGTAATATAACTAAGCACATCGGCCGAGCATCCCACTTTGAAACGGACAGTTTCCCAATGCTTTGACCAATATTATGATGTCCCTCCATACTTCTTGTTTATTTTGTTTTGCGGTTATTTGTTGGAACCATTGCTTTAGTATCGGTATCTATGGACAGGATTACGCATGGTTGGAACTGATGAATGAGGACAGGAAGGAGCAGAACATGCAGCCAGTGAGCCAAGATGAGTTCGAGACGCTCATGGACCGCTTCGAAAAAGAGGCCTTCTTTCAGAGCCAGTCTTCGGGAAAAGATCACAGCCCTCCGATCGACGAAGATGCGGTGTGCTCCATCTGCCAAGACGGCGAATGTCAGAACAGTAACGTGATCCTTTTCTGCGATATGTGTAACCTGGCGGTGCACCAGGAGTGCTACGGCGTGCCCTACATACCCGAGGGTCAGTGGTTATGTCGCCGCTGTCTCCACTCTCCGTCGCGGGCAGTCGAGTGCCACTTATGTCCGAACAAAGGCGGCGCGTTTAAACAAACCGACGACGGCCGATGGGCGCATGTGACCTGCGCCTTTTGGATCCCAGAAGTCGGTTTTGCCAATCCCGTATTTCTCGAGCCGATTGACGGGATACAAAAAATCCCCGCAGCTCGCTGGCGTTTGTCGTGTTACATCTGTAAACAGCGTGGTACCGGCGCGTGCATTCAATGCCACAAGACCAACTGTTACACGGCATTTCACGTGACGTGCGCGCAGCAGGCGAATCTGTACATGAAGATCGAGCCGGTTCGCGAACCGTTCGGCGGTGGTCAGCCGACGGTGAAGAAGACGTCGTTTTGTGACCTACATTCTCCCGCGAACGTGTCCGATTGCGGAATGTTCGACGAAGACGAAAAGGACGAGAAATCGCTGGCGCTTTCGAAAGCGAAACAAGCGAAGTCGAAAATCAAAATGAGGCGAGCGAGGAAAATCTTGGCGGAAAAACGAAAATCTCTCCCCGTTGTTTCCATTCCCATCATACCTGAAGACAGGTGAGGCTGTATGTGCTTATTGGTCATATACAATACAATTACAATTGATGAAATTTCTTATTTTTATTAAAATTTAATTATATGTCGAATTATTCATTGATGATTGTCCACTTATTTTCACCATCTATTTTTGCATTGATCATGCTGTTTTTCATTTTCGTTAATATCTCTCCACAGTTTCCAAGTCTTGTTATAATAAACGTATTTATCAATGATTTGACTGATTGTTCAGTAGCTTTTTATGAGGATAACGCAAGTTGGATTATGGGAAATTATTTGGATAAACGGCACATACACGGATATTTTAATATAGAGCACTTTATACAACTAAACTATTTTCTATTATAAACTAATTTTGCAGTTTTGTGAATAATGCAAGTCTTTTAAGATTTCAATAATATGGCTGAATATTTAGATGTATTTTTGGCGTTGGGGTGGCATTTCCTGCTGCCTTCACATGTATTTAGTTAATAAATACTAAAATAGTCTGATGAAATTTCTTGCCATTCGCCCCGAGCATGGTTTTCAGGGGGTTGATGTCCCTGATTTAGCAGCATGCAGCAGGGCAGGTAGTTCATTGTACCTGTCTTGAGTCTTGTTAGCATTTCACGGTACATAATCGTCACCTATGACATATTTAGCAGCATGCACCAGGGCGTGTAAGCGTAATCCGTGGTACTTGTAACTAATGGTGTTAACTCTTGAGGATCAGATAGATGCCCACATTCTGTGCTCTACACCGAATTCTCTACCGTAATAGATACATTCAACCAACCTTAGTGATTTTTTTCATAAACACACTTTGATTGGCTTGATAATCATAATAATAATGTGTTTTGAAAAAGCACTAAAATCAGGTTACAAACCTTTCAGTTGTGCTGTACAAAGAGTTTAGAAAACTATGAGTGGGCTTTAGTGAATATGTGAGTTTTTAGCCTGGATTTAATTGGATAAAACATCTCAGCCATGCTGTATTAAGTATATAAAACTATGAGTAAGCCTTAGCTAATAAGTGAGTTTTTAGCCTGTATTAAAATAGAGAAAATAAATCTGATGATCTTAGTGCTAACGGTAAACTGTTCCAAAGTTTTGGACCAAGGTGAGAGAAGCAGTGCGAATCAGATGGCAGTGGTTATGTTGGCAATATGTCGGTCATGCGATCGGAGCGGTCTCGACGGTGTGTAGTATGATACAAGACTATTGATATATCGCAGGACAGCGCAGGACAGTGAAGAGCTCTGTACATAACGAAAATTACTTTGTACTCGATGCGCAGATGTATCGGTAACCAGTGGAGTTCCTCAAGGAGCGGCACGATCTTGTAGTATTTAGAGCGGCACATTACTACACGACAGGTCATATTCAAGTTTGAGAGGATTTTGCTATTCTACTGAACAATCGGACAAAAGGGTGTTACAATAATCTAGCCATGAGGTTATCGGCCAATGAGTACAGCGGCGATTTCATGTGAGATGAAGGGGCTGACGCGACAAATTAAAGGAAGCTGACCCAAGCACCGTTTGCAAACATCTCTGATATGATACTCAAATGATAAATGATTATCAGACACTACTTCAATATTCTTTGCAAATTGAATAGCTACTGCTTTCCTACACAACTCCGATATTCTTTGCAAAGGGAATAGCTACTGTTTTCCTAATAATTGAACATGGTGGCGGAGATACGTATTTACGATAAATCAGCATAAATTGTGTTTTATCTTCATTAAGTTTGAGATAATTTGCTGACATCCACTTCAACGACACACTCCTGAAGGTTTCTACTGTCGAACACAGACTTTCCGTGTTACATTCAATATATATTTGCCAGTCATCGGTATATATGTGGTGGCGGATGTTATGCTGATGAATAATGTCACCTATCGGGCCAGTGTAAACCGTGAATAACTGGGGTCCCAGAATAGATCCATGGGGAACACCACATGTGAGATCGCGTGACCCAGATAGTGAAGTATTGACAGCAACGATATTGGATCGGCGGTCGAGATGCGATGAGAACCACGACAAAACATCACCACGGATACTATATTGTACGTCAAAACGGTTCAACAAAATGGCTTGATCGACCGTATCACAGGCGGCTGATAGATCCAGAAGTATAAGTAAGACGAACATGAATGCTCGATGCAATGTTGTAACCCGGTCAATTTGTACGCACACACACATCTATATATTGCAGGTTGAGCAAGATCGCATTGCTCGTATCCATACAGAAGAAGCAACAATTCCTCTCGCGTCTACTCAGTTATTGGACGTTAAAGAGGCAATCGCGCAATGGCGTGCCTCTATTACGACGGCTCCAGTCTAACCACATGACCAGGAACAAGGATCACGTAAGTACGACTATAAGACTATTTCTGATGTTTTCGGGTTGGGTGGCCTGTTAAGGGCATGCATGCAGATACAATGGATTCCGTATAATATACTAACATTTTAGGAAACATAATATATGGGAATAGTGTGTGAGTTACTTGATTGTTGGCCTTGAATTGCAGAAGATGCGAGATCATCTTGAATTCCAGAAGATTCCAGAAAACAAAGGAGTTATTATTATTAAGATCCTTGTTTGATGCCCTGTCTACTCGGTATGCAATCTGTGATTGAGGGTGTACCTGTAGTCTGTCATAGTTGGAATGCCTTTCTATTGGCAGCTCAGCATTATGAGACGGACTCTGTCATTTGGTATCTCTACGTATTGGCAGTCACATATCCTCGGCGTCGTAGAACACCGCAGCTATAGATAATAATTCGGTATTCTATCGATCTTCGCCGCAACACAGTTGTTCCGTTTGCCAGTTATTGCAATAATCTCATTACGACGATGTTAGCACTACGGATGCACTTTCCCTCGAGAATAGATGGGTAAGCCGTGTCCCTGCGCTAGATAATTGGCAATTGCATCTAGTGTTTTAAGGATGGCACGGACAGTAATAATATACATACCGCACGCACGCACGCACGGACGGACAGACGGACGGACATAAATACACGCTGCGGCATCCTTTGTTATTAGTTGATGCGCACTGGGTGTATGCAATGAATTTCTGATCGTAGCAGGATGAATTCGGCTGCATTTTCTAACATTTTACCTTGGATACTTACCAGACATATTTGGCAATGCCACAGGTCTAAACGATTTTGCAAGAAACATAATTACATATGATAATTCAAATATATAGATAGCTCCCCCCGCTTGAATGGATAACATATTTAACCCTCAAATTATCCGACTAACCTACGTTTTGTTGTCAGATTGTTTTATTTGTCATGTACAAAATTTAGTCAAGATACTTCCCAGTTTGATGGGACCAGGGTTATTTATTATTTTTTTTATTTATAGACTCATTACCTAGGTAATCGTTGCGTAGGCTATTCATACATGGCCCTTTACAAAGCTAGCTTAGTGATGTGGTGAACACGACAAATTGATTAGCCTCCCTTACGGTGGGGAGTCACCTAATGTCTAAAACCCACCGAGTCTGGGCAGACAATTGACTGACCCCTTTCCATTCACGCCACCGGTTCCAAATGTCTACATACGAGCTACATATGTCGCACACTCTGCTAAGTCTATGAAAGGTCAATGTTTACTTATAATGAGATGACGACATAGTGGAGAGGTAAGCGAACTAGAGTTATATATAGAGCATCCGAAGCACATAAAACGTCAGAGGGAAAAAGCCCCAACAGAACCACACTGCAAGGGCTGCCCAGACCCCATTTGTAAATGGGTTTAAAGCGCTTTTTGCATGAAAAATGCACAGTTAGTATACTGGTTATAGCGAGATTTGAACCAGGGAACCTTGGATTAAAGTCAAACGCTCTAACCACTACCCCAGCTAGCGGCCCCCTACCAGGGTTGTACAGCTTATTACATAAATGATTGTCTCAACAATTGTAGTAATAAGTCCTTACAATGAGGAATATTCTAGATTCAAGGCCCCTTCATTTTGTACATTGATTTATTATTATTATATCATGTATGTTTGTATTTATAGGCTGATTACCGAAGTAATCGTTGTGATAGGCCATCATAGGCCCTTATACAATTATATTAGGTAGCCTATTATCGACAAGAGTTTCTGGTTAATTTTCTTCGCCGTTAAAGGTGGACTCGTGAACTTGGTCGCTTGTTCTTGTAGCAGACCAAGAATGACCAGGAGAGCAGCGCGTTGCGGGCCCAGCTCGTGTACTGGCAACGACTCAGGCAGGATCTGGAGAAGGCTCGACTTCTTGTTGAACTCATAAGAAAGCGCGAGAAGTTGAAACGTGAACGGGTGAGTCACACGCCATTGTCATTGATCCACGTTCCTATTGTTCATCCATTTTGGTATCGTTTATCCACGTTTTTATTGTTGATCCATTTCGATATTGTCGATCCATGTTACTATTATTGATCCATTTTGATACTGTTTATCCACGTTGCTATTATTGCTCCATTTTGATACTGTTGATCCATGTTACTATTGATCCATTTTGATACTGTTGATCCACGTTGCTATTGTCGATCCATTTTGGTATCGTTTATCCACGTTGCTATTGTTGATTCATTTTGATATTGTCGATCCACGTTACTATTGTTGATCTATTTGGATACTGTTGATCCATGTTACTAAAAAAGGAAAGGACGAGGTTTTGGTGCTACTTTATAATTAAATGTCAGTCGCAGGTACTATTGTTGATCCATTTTGATATTGTTGATCCCCGTTGCTATTATTGATCCATTTTGATACTGTTGATCCATGTTATTATTATTAATCCATTTTGATACGGTTGATCCATGTTGCTAAAGGTAAAGTACAACATTTATATACCGCAAGTATTAGCCAATAAAGGCTGTCAGATGCGGTTTACAATGAAATGGTTTTTGGCAGCTGTTCAGCGCATATACAATACCTTAGATACATATCACCCCGCCAAGGATAATATCAAGCATCTACCCATTTTAGAGACGGGTTTACTCCAGCAAGTTATTATTAGTTATTATTATTAAGTTGCTATTATTGATCCTTTTGATACTGTTGATCCATGTTGCTATTATTGATCCTTTTTGATATCGTTGATCCATGTTACTATTATTGATCCTTTTTCCTTATCTAGATTCACATCACTATTGTGCATGATTCTACTATTGATCAGCACAGCTCTTGTTAAACCATGTTACTATAGTTATTACATGTCGCCATGCTTGTTAATTCACGTTGCTATGGTTTATCCGCATTGCTATTGTTGAACCATGTTCATCCGTACCGATATTGTTTCACATTACTGCAGTCTCATAGGTTTACCGAGGTTTACGCGTTGCTATGGTTGATCAATGTTGCTATGGTTTATCCATGTTACTATTGCTTTTTATCGCTGTTGAATCTTGACTTTACTTGGTATTTTTATTATCAATCCTCATTACAGATACCATTCCTGACAACTGTTATTATGTGGTTCATCAAAGTTCATATTGCCCATCCCCTAGCCAATGTTGACCCATTGAACAATTGAGAACAGTTGCAATTATTGACCAACATTATTATCAACACGGCTAATTCTACTGACTAATGTTTTCTGTAAGCATCGTTCTTGTGCTTTATATTGGTATTACCTTATATCAGTATACTACCTTGGTATACCACATTGGTATACTTCATCGGTAGTACATTTTCATTGTATCTTCATTTGTAATGACAACTTCCATAACATTTTCTGAACAAACAGTCATCCTTTTTGCCATCTTCCCGTTTCTCCAAGACCTAAATGTAATTCTTGCGACCTAGTCAATCCACAGGAAGGGTTTAAGATGAATTATTGTTAGCATTTTTATTGTGCTTTTTATTTATTAATTTACATCGATCGTGTAGGATGTTTAACCTTTTTTGTACACTTGCCTTCTGATTGACACCTCCTAGATCGTTCCATCCGATATATGTTTAGTCAGGATATTGAACAGGATGAGCATTTATATTATCCTAGTATCCAGTATTTATCTAGCCAGTTTTCTGATCATTTTGGTTTCAGTGACATCCATAATGATTAAGATACAGTAATTCTCCACACTATAGATCATAGTTCAAAGTTCAGTGACTTAAACATACCATTGACAAGAATTTATTTTAAATCGTTGTTTCAGGTTTCTTTCGATATATAAGGGCATTTTCTATATTATTTTGGCGTAGTGACAATAATATAGATTTTATTGCGGTATTATCGCAGTCATCGGAGCTTTTAGCGGTGTGTCGTTGCAGACACTATAACGTTACATTTCACTTTACTTGGCGACAGATGTTTGTGACCTAGATATGTCATGAATGAACTACGGTCGAAGGCGAAATACGTAGTAGGACCCGGATGGACGTAGTAGCCGTAGTAGCGGCAGTAGTAGTAAAAAGCCGGATCTTCATCCTTATTTACAATAGCCATACTGGCGGCGCCATGCCACCGCAGCGATTCTGCACTCGGGTACCTCAGAAACTAACCACAAATTGTGGGTGTATCATTGAAGTGACTCAGCTCACTTTCTCACTTCCTCTATCGAACCGACAATCTGATCCTATCGCGACTATGCCTACTATGAAAAACTTCTAAGGGCACCCCCCCCCCCCGAGCTTCGCCAAGTGTGTTAACTGTAAGCTGGTGTAATATTCACGCGTATTTAACCGTACCGTATGTGGACGTCAATTAATCGCCTAAATACCCCACGGTCGTGCCATTGTTGATTTGTTACTACTCACCCCCCCTCCCCTGAAATTCATGGAATTCTTCGATGATTTTACCCGCCGATCCATTATGGACCTGGATTTTTGCGGTACTTGGCATTCCTCAGATTGTCACCGACGGCGTATTTGGTTTCGAGGAAATTGTGCGATTAACGGGAATATTCTAGAATAATGCAGCGTGTTGTTATTCTATGCTGTAAAATGCCCCCGCGGTAGCATTCATTGTTTATCCATATTCATTATCGCTAGTTATCTTTATTACGCGGTTATTGAGTAAAACACGATGGCATCCTCAAAAGAGACGACCGTCCTGGCTTTATTGATTACGTGCTTTCGTGTCGCCGCGACGCTCCATCACATGAAGCGGAATGTACATGTGAAAGCTCGTAAAAAAAGTAAATTACGCATTTATATCCTGCACTTTAAAGCTGTTTATGCAGCTTGGCAAATGGCGGTTTGCGAGGACTCTCTAGGGGGGGTTGGCAGCACTATAACAGGCACCAGTGAACCACTCACCAATCAGTAAAACTAGATGGTTTATGTACAAATATCCGCGATGTCACTATCGCGCATTCGATTCCACACGCCGACCCACGCCTTATTTCATTTCGGCACGTGGCGATGTAGCGAGTGCGTCTCAAGCTAGCACAGCTTGCCAAAAGTTATTGGATACGGTAGATCTGTTAACGGCCCTCTCATACATCGCTCTCCCCGTCCGTATCTTACCGATATAGTCGAGTAGGAACTCAGTCAATCGAGTAGGAACTCAGTCAATCGGAACAATCGAGCCCAGGGATGGTATGGGAAAACTGAAAATTTATATATCGCCTGAGATTTGAGCCAGCCACCTTATGGTTCATTTACCCAGCATTGTACCAACTCAGCAGTCCCTTTGCCATCAGCATGACTGGCCCATTAGCCAAATGTCCCCCACACCAGCCGGGGGGGGGGGGGGGGGGGGCGCCTGGTTTCGTAGTTTAAGAATTTAAGAATGGTTGGTCTCATACAATCAGTGTATACTAGTATATTCCATAACCTAATCTAACCGTTAGTTTCTTCCTTATCTGTAATTAGGTGAGGTCGTTGACGAGACGCCTCGTTATGTCATAATCACATGATTAACGATGATCATTTTACAACCTCCCATTCATTCTTATCTCATTCGTTATTAAGGACTGCGCTCCGTGAGTCACAAGGATTTCCTTCAAGGGAACATCCCCGTGCTTGAACTTCAATGAGCTGGTCCATCATCAAATCGCCCAATCAGACGCGTACAATTTTTTCTCTTCCACCACGATGTGGATGTGATGTACGGAGATTGTTGTTTTGTAAAGCTCTGACCAAACGTCGGGCGGCTGTTGATGCGAAAGTTTCATTGAGAAAATAGACGGGAAAACTGCCGGGTCAGCACGACCTCAACGGCAATATACGACATGATTTATTGCAGTGATTCTTCTTGCCTTTAACAGTTCCATTACTGTTACAGGGTGGAAATACCAGCTTAACAATCCATAATAGAGTAATCTGATTTTCAATGTTACAAAACGTAGTTACATACGGACATAACATACAGGTCGGCTGTGACATGTTCAGTCAATTTGGCCACAAGTCGCCCTTTTTAAGAAACTATCCACAGTTTGCCCAGTTCATGTTAGTGACTAAACAGCATTTGTATCACTGACTATATCACAAAATACCGTAAAACCCTCAAGAAATGCTACTGTTTAATGTAATCCTATTTAACTTTGTGTAATCGCATCTACTTCCTTCTAATTTAATAAAAATATGTCCTCTTAATATAATAATTGTTTAATGTAATAATTTTAGCTTCGCATTAGGTGGGTTGCGCCGTATATCGATGTAAAACTGTACTGGTTGTAGACAGCAGGGCATGGAATGAGTAACATTCTTGGGCTATGCATCATATAATTATGTGGTTTTTATATCACAGTGTACTTTTGTGCGCTTTCTGCTTTCTACCGCCTTGTACCATAAGGGTGGGGGGCATGTTAGTAACACCCAGCCCAGACACCGCCTCGAATAATAATGCCCCCCTCCCATATCTCAGGACGTGGTTGGTTTTCTTGCTCTTGGGTGGTAAGTGCATTATTGCGTGTTATCAGATTCCGTCATCCCCGGCCATGAATCAGGGTAGCGCCGAACGGATTTGGTAACCCCCCCTCCCCAGATAACGCCCAGCTGACCACAAAGCGAATAGCACTGGGGTCTTTGATGTCTTCTCCCCCCCTCTTCCAGCACGTGTCTGGAGTGTGGGTTGAGTCATGATTAGATTAAGTCACACTGATTATACAGTAGAATCACCGTGGACTCCATTAGTATGACCCTAACAGGACACAGTAACCTCCTCCTAGCCGTCAGCTCAGTGCACCAAACAGATAAGAAACTGTTGTATTAATTATTACATATAGGTATAATTCACCCGGGCTGAGCCAAAGGCAGACAATCCAGTTTAGTAATCATTTATTCATCCGGTATCGAACCATTACATCGACTATTAATATATAGATAGTCATTAATTTTCTGAAATTTCCTCTCCCCGCTGCAGGTTATGACACGGCATTCATCGTCGAGTTAGGCGGGTCATAGAGTACGGTGTCGTAATTGGTCGTAATCTCGTAATCGTACATCTGCGAATTGTTTATGTTTTTTTTTGGTATACACCACATATGGTAGGTAGGTAGGTACGGCAGGAAATGTATCTCCTCCCCCCCCCCCCAGGAGCCGAGTCTAAATCAAATGTGTCGCATGCAGTCTTCGAGCGCTGTTTACTGCATTGACAGTTCACATGTGATTAATTCATTGTCAATTCAAACTGGTTGAGCTGTAATCCGGGAGAGCTACTCAACTCTAAAAGTACAACATTAAGAGACCACGAGTGTCGGCCAACAAAGGTTCTCGGATATGGTTTACAATGAAAGGTTTTTTGGCAGCTATTCAGCGCATATACAATAATCTGCAATAATCTCTAATAACCGAACAGCCTCCCCCCCAGGAGATTCGCGGACCCGGCGTAGCTTTGCGGCGCCATTTTGCGGTTTGCCTCCCGGCATCTGCACCGATTGAAATACGTCGAAAATCGCACGTGTCACTTTTGACATTTAGCCCATTTCCGGTATTCAGTAAACGCGTTGTCAATAAATCTTGCGGTTATCGTAACGAAAGTTTTTAGCTTTTAGCTCGAAGGTTTTCGGAAGATATAGCTGATGCGGCGGTACAGAAGGTCGAGTTTTGCAAAAACACTGTGGAATGAACTAATAACACACATTACTGGTATTTATACTTTTTTGTTGAATAAACAGTGAAGAGATAATATACGATATATATATTTTTCAATAAGCACGTGCCAACTCAGCGATTCACTGCTGCGTACGCCCCGCGGGTGAGGAACCGCTGTATTCGGGGTACTCTGTTGCGTATGATCTTCTTGCCTCGGTCGATTTTCTGATAACTGATAGGTAATCAGCGAATGTTTGGATGTCGGGAGTCGTCTGTCTTTCCCGCATTACCGAGAGGTAACGCGTGTTGTCTTTGTAAGACAAGTACGTAACGTAGCATAATAGTCTGATACTGATAACGCGTATCGTGCATGCACGCTGCATTGTTTATGTGCATCTCGTAATGTGGTTGATAGCGCTTGCAGGCATTAATGTCTCAGAATAGTGGTTGGCAACCTGCAGCGGCAACCTGCAGCGGCAACCTGCAGCGGCAACTTGCAGCGGCAACCTGCAGCGGACACCTGCCGCAGTAACCCGCAGCGGCAACCTGCAGCGGTAACCTGCAGCGGCAACTTGCAGCGGCAACCCGCAGCGGCAACTTGCAGTGGCAACCCGCAGCGGCAACCTGTAGCTTCCTTTGTTTTTTAGTCCTCACCCAATAAAACTAACCCAAAAATATAAAAATAAAATTATCGAAATATGACAATTAGTGATCTTTCGAGTGAATCGGTCTGGGTCGACTCTTTGTATTTAAAATGGAGTAAAATCCGATGAAAATCCATGCAGGCACTAAATATTTTCAAACAAGCTAATCGAGAGGGGCTAGCGATAAAGTTTAGGAATTTTGTAATAATAGAGGAAAACCTGGTTGGGTATTAATTCTTAATAAGTTTGGGTATTGTCAGCGGTTGCGATTATTATTACTCGAGATTCTAGATTTTAACGAACATAGATTTTAATAAGTTCGGGTATTCTGTGCGCACTTCTGTTGATCCCCGACGATGTTTTTTTTAGTTTACTGTAAAAGGGGATTCCAATTGTAAATAAAACGAATAACTCTATTAGATATAACTCCGTTTATATAGATAACAATAGGAATTGTACATTTTAAGCCAGTATTTGTTGTGTCGCCAATAAATATCAGCTGATATATAATTACTCTTTCATTTCAAATTGGTCCAGTTTTTTTTTCCTGAAAATTTGCGACAGTGTATAAATGGGCTGTGTTTTTTCGAAGCCTAAAAATGGACAAAAACACATTCCCGTCCCATGAAATATCGCGTATGTTTCTTTGTATTGCTCATGTAATTTTATCTAAGCTTACTTTTAGCCTATTGTCACTCTATTTTATTTTGTTCATCTTACCTTATCATAGCATCTTTGTCTAACTTTTCACATTTTTTTCCATGTGTTTATATAAATTTATTAATTTTTATCTAAATTTTCTCTCGGCCTTACTACAACGATCTGACATCTTATCTTGTTCGAACTTTTCCCGAAGATTTATGCAGATTTATGCAGATTTATGCACTTTTATGCAGATTTTTATGTCTACCAATAACCAAAGTAGATAGTTTAATCCATACAACTGCGTGGTTATATCCACGTCAGAACACCGATGTCGATAATTCTTGTATTCAAGTTAAACTTGTAGGTCAAAGTGTTAACAAAAATTAGTACCATGTAACGATACTGGTTCCAATTAAGGGTTGCCGCGAGTGGCATGGAATCATGCCAATCCACATTGATCATAATAGAACTGTGACGAATATCGCAGTTCACGCGGTTTTAATGGAGCACTTTATTAATCAAATATATCTCATTAGTTCAATGAGTTTATTTCTGTACCCTTGAGTCAGCATGAATCAATCTTTGCGCTTCGGATGTTTACAAAGGTCAGGTTGTAATTTTCTCACATCGCTGGCACATATTCCTACTCAAGCTAGCGAGGGAGGTATCTTGGGCTTTTAGCCATAATGGTATCCTGTCCAAGGTAACCAGCGAGGGCTCGGAAGATCAAACACCCGCGTGGATGTTTACTAAACCCGCCAATGTGGTCAGCTAGCACTCTAGGTTAACTAAGCTAGCCAGCTGTCAGATTCACTTATTTATACATGTAAGTTATTAGACGTCCGTCAGTTGTTTAATAGTTCGCTTTATAGCCTGGCCAAGTCTATTGGCGGAATGTTTTAATTAGTCCTTTCCATTGTCCATCCTTTATATGGCAGTCCAGCTCAAAGATAGATTTCATAACTACTAAGCTTTAACAGTGAGTGTTTAAACAAGACACCACTCGACCTACATTAGTAAGAAAGCATTTCTGAAACATTATGTTTTGATCTTTTTTTGTAACAAGTTTATGTATTACTAAGGCCTTAAAGTTATATATATTTCCTTGTTCCAAGAAAAATCGTTTCATTTTTTATCAAAAAGTATGTAAATCATTTCAAATTGGCCATTTTTAACTAGTATTATCTTTTTAGAAATGTATTAGTTCATCACAATATATAACATAATGCCCCTTGCGAAAAATGAAAAAAAAAGTGATAAGGATGTTGAGTACTTTGGATGTGAACTTGTCGATTACACATGCCGTGACACATGTAGATTACACATGATCTGATATGATACATGTAGATTACACATGATCTGATATGATACATGTAGATTAGACATGATCTGATATGATACATGTAGATTACACATGATATGATATGATACATGTAGATCACACATGATCTGATATGATACATGTAGATCACACATGATATGATATGATACATGTAGATTACACATGATATGATATGATACATGTAGATCACACATGATCTGATATGATACATGTAG
>WURV02158336.1:0-34921 GCA_011762755.2 Epimenia babai | reverse complement strand
CTCCAACGACAGCACGTGATGTAAGGGAGATTATCGTAAATATGAATACCTATTTTAAAAGATAGTTTGAGCGAAATACCCAGAAAATTTTTTAAAGGTTTTTCCTGTGCATTTCTCTTTAGCTATTCAAAGAAGCACATTGGCTACCCCGATAACACCACATTCTATACCATCAGGGGTATAGGTTTTTTCCTGTGCATTTCTCTCCAGCTTAATACGATTTGACGCTGTACTGACGGTCGGAAACGTGGGGTGACTTGTGGGTGGAGTAATGACGTTAAATGTTGATTTTATGACCTCATGATCGCCTCGTGAAACAAACAAGACAGATAATTAAGGACTATATTCTTTATAATTACCCAACATGTGTCATAAAATTTTGAAAACCTTGTCGTGTCTGACAGTTATGACGCATTCTAATTTAATAATGAACGACGTTCTATGCTTGACGGGGTCGCACACATCGACACCTGGTCGTCTGCTAGTAACGCCAATTAACGTATTACTACTGTATTCAAAAAATGTCACGAGATCTCGCGAGATACCGTTAATCATGACGTCAGCGTCGATTATTTTACGCTCGATCAATTCAGAAAAATTACAAGTGTATGACTCGAATTTATTTAAAGAATTTCACAGAGCGTGTAATTTATTCAATTTCTATTTGGGAATTGTATATATGCGAAAATTGGTCAATCAAAGAGAAATCTCGGACGTGGCGTTGATAAAAATAATGACCAAGTTGGTCTTTTAGCAGTATGTTAGAAATGGCGATTCTTCTCTTTTTCTGTAGTTGTCATGGATACGTCCTCGACGTTGTGGGTATGTTTTTACTTTGACATCGCCGGTGTACCTACAAGCCTCTTGTACTGTCGTGTGTCGTTGACTCTATAGTTCCCATGACAACGCTTACGTCACAATGTCGATCATATAAATAAATTTTACAAGCTATTTTATTTGAGGAGAATGAGTCTTGTTCTGTTGAAGACATTGTTTAACACACATTTATTCTATTTATTAAAATATTTTTGCTACTTGCCCGAGTACACTACACTATTTGTATTGCGTATAGCGTGTAGACTACAGCACTTACTATTTAACATCTTTCTATATTTGCGGGAAGAACTTCAGGAAGTTCACACGCGCTATCTATTTTATCAATTTTAGATGACCCAATACTATCACGTCATTTACAGCTATCTGAACCTCGTCTAGCGAGAATCGTTAACCCGCTATATACGTCGTCATCGATCGTATATATCGCATGTTACGATTTGACGGATTTTACGTGATCTCTGTATGGTTACTCTAACACATCTTTCCACCATTTCCCCGTCTCATTTCTAATAATCTCACCTGTCACCGAATTAACACAGTGTGTGATATATCCAGGATGTTTTAACGCAGTGTATGGCATATCTAGGATGTTTTAACACAACGTGTGACATATCTAGGATGTTCTATGATGTCTGGAACTAGGGGTTTGAATGTATGGCTGTCAAATATCAAATGTTTCTCCAGACTGGGGGCGGGGAGGGGAGGGCGGGGTGGGCGAGTTCTGTCCGTCGATTGACCCCGTCCTGTCAACCATAGCATACCTGGGCTAGCTTCGTTTCATTTCATGTCATTTCATGTCATTTCATGTCATTTCATGTCATTTCATGGGACGGGTTTATCCACCTATTTTGCTATATACATACAATTACCAAGTCGGCCTATATGTCGGTATAAATTTTTTTTGACACGATTGTGTTTGGACTCACGTTTAACCAGCCCTTTATTGGCTCTTAAGAAAATCAGAACTCGATCAGATAAAACATATGATTAGAAGTCAGTGGTGCAGTGGTCTTTCATGAGAGAAGTCGCGAGTTCGAATCCGTAAAAACTAAGGATTCTCTTTTTATATAACACAAATCATTGATAAAATTGTAATCGAGCACGCCACTAAAAGTCAGGAACTCATTTGCACGACACTCAATGTTGTAACAGTCATGTTTTTTTCTTGTTATTTTATCGTTTATATCACGTTTATTTGTTTCTACTATTCAAAGTTACTACGCCAATAAAACATTTTGGTTTCTAAAAAGACAGCGACGTGCGAAGTTCTCACATGTAGCTACAGACGATCTAAAATACAGAAAAGCGTAAAACACAAAAAATATTGGAATTCCTTTAATGAGTATCGTTATCAATATTATAACGTAATATTTTAGTGGTCTAGTGGCAGCAGACACGTACATTAGGTTCTCCTACTGTAACCACTATCAACGCAACAACAAACGAATTATAATATCGTAAAATTAACGTCAAATATCACATTTTAGTTGCCAACAGGCTTCGTATATACTGTTATACTCTAGGATAGCCTGTTATTTGACAGCAACTGTAAATAAAATGTAATAAAATAAATGATAAGATTAGTACAGTGGGTTATTTAGGTCATACAGACGAGCGAAATCGTCATTGTTTCGTGAAGTCCTAGTTTTAGTGAGCTCTTTCGTCCTTGGCCATTTTGCCAGTGTGTAGCGCTTCAAAAAGAGGCGGCAGTGGCGATGCACCCAATAAAACGGGCATTGTGTCTTGGACAAGGTCGCGGACAAAAACTGGGCTAAGACAAAATTGATATAAAAATACTCGGATAAACGCCGTATGTTGATAGTTTCAGCTGAATTCACGCTGAACTGTACTAAAAACCGCACCAGGCGAGGTAGCTGCGTTTGTGTAACGAATAATTAACACAACTAAAGTAGCATCTTTCGATATTAGACGAGCGAAAATTTATCGAAACACGAGCTATAGCATACCCAATGAATGCTCTATTAGCTCGTGTTTCTTAAAATTCAGTTGTGTGGCGAGGACACTCTTGAATCTGTACACATTGGAATGAAAACCGCCAAATCGCTCACATTTGCTAGAAAAGCGATGAGTATGGTCAATTATTTACGTAAGTAAGGCGACCTGATGTTTTTGACCTCTCGCTGATTTACCGGTTCTACGTTATACTTGAAGTGAAAACTGGTTTTTATAAAAACTATTCGACTATGTATACATGTGAATAGGTCTACTAAACTTATGCCTTATAGATGAGAATCAAGGGAGGCAACCGCGATTATTCGGATGAGTTATCGGGTTTTGGAGAATTGGCTGCCGAGCAATAGGCCTATAATCCATTGTAACAGATAATCGCCTGTCTTTTTACACGTTCGCGTCCCCCAACAGCGGGTCAGTTTCATACGAGATCTAAAAGCCGGTTTTGAAGAGTAATACGTAGCGCACTGCAGAATGTCACGTGAACCAATACAGGCATGCGTATTACGATGAACTACCCCCCCCCTCCCCGAAAATCACAAGTTTTCAAATGTGCAACTAATTAACCCGATGGATGGAAAATATTCTCTGCATTCGGATGTTTTCGGTATATTTTTCGTCGCGGTGAGCCAGCGTTGTCTTACCGCGTCGTGTTACCGCGTCGTGTTACCGCATCGTGTTACCGCATCGTGTTACCCCGTCGTGTTACCGCCGTGTTTATAATTTTACTATCTTCATCATGGCTGCCTTCATGGAAATCTTTTATCTTATAACTAGATTGATGGCTCACGAGCAAACAATTTTACTAGAAGTAATAATTATTTACGCGCCATTTTTATCGATGCAGAGTCGCATTAAATGAATATATAAACTGGAACAATATTGCAGTCAAGCGATGTCCCAGTCAGACAATGTCGCAGCCAGAGAATATCGCAGTCAAACAGTGTCTCGGATAAATTCTAAACGATGTATTTTAAGTATGCTAATTACATTGTTGGCAAAGAGAAATTAGGCGTGTTTTCATAATCTTCTAAATACCGGCGTTATCTTCTACGTGTCAATTTCCTTAGTAATAGGCAACATTGCGTACGGAAATTGTCGTTAAGGAAACTGTATATCAGAGGATTCGCAGCGCTGTTAATGAAAAAGCTTCTTGTCGCGAAATTGTACGCCACGCTCGCCGTTATGGTTGGCATAAGCTTGGACAGTATCTTTACTGTAACATAAGGCAAAAAGCTAATAACGAAAACAACCGAAACACAAATGAATATGCTGGTTACCCGACCCGTACGAATTATTATCGACCCGGTTAAACTGCGTTGTCGATTGAATCGGATTTGGCGGCTGTTATTTTGAGATTTGCGTTTGATCTTGGATTTTGATTTTGTTGTCTGGATATTTTGATGATTCGAACAGTCAACCGCGTGACCAATCAGGCGGTGTATGTGTGATTGGTTGTCGGTTTTGATACAATCGTTTTCATTGGTCCACTTGTCACTGTTTGAGACGTCCGACGTGATGTCGTAAATGCCAGACGCGCGCTTTTCCGCGTACTCTACAGCGCGATTATCTATGACGTCATCGTAGTGGTCGTTCCGCGCTATATCATTTCCGGAAATCCTCCATTGTTCAATGAGCTCGGCTGGCGACTCCCGGGATGACATAACCACCCCGTCGGAGTCACTTTCCTTGCGTCTGACAGGTTCATGCATAGAGACACCTTCTCCAATAACAAAGTTCTTTCGCATCATAATCTTTCGCGCAAGTCGTCCGTATGTTACGATAAAACTTATTAAGCACATAACGAAAAGTAGCGCGAGTAATCCATGGTAGATTAATGGGAACGGCGTGCGCGCCATATCACCGTCAACTGAACATTCGTATCCAGAAATCGTACTGTTGTTGACCCGCAACAAAACCGGGTTTAGACCGAATACAAATAACGCCGGGACCGAGAAAATAAGAGCGACGACTAGAGAACAAATGTTGAGTAATTTCGCGGTTCTGTTGGGGAAGCGACGGAGGGGTTGGGCGATTTTGCAGTAGCGATCGCAGGCGACGGCGACTAGTGTTAGTCCCGAGGCAATCACCGTCGATGACGATGTAAAACGCATGATCTTGCAAATGTTCGGGAGGTTAAACGCGTACGGTTGACGAATATCGACTATTTCAAACGGGATGCCGATGCAGCAGCTGATGAGATCCAAGACCGACAACCACACGATGAAATAGTTAGCCGACGTGCGTTTGAATTTGTAGCGGTAGATGTAGCAGACAAGTACATTGCCAACAATGCCGACGACCATAATGACCGACAGAACCGCCACGACGGGAAGGAACTCGGCTGCTTTCGCCGCATTGAGAATCGCCAGAGCCGTGCGGTTGACAGAGTAGTTGCCGTACCCGGACCCACGCATTCTTCACCAACCCGGACTCGCTAATACAAGTGTCTGAAATTCATCATATCTCGCGGGTGAAAATATTTACTCTGAATTAATCTACATAAAAAGAAAAAACGAAACGGCATATCGATTATTCGCTAGATTAGGAATACTAGTGCAAAACGCCAGTCGCATTCACCATATTGCCCCTGTACTCGTATATGAAACTTGCAATACTTTACGCACTTCAATATAATACGGTAATATTCTTAGGTTTCGGCAAAATGAAATTAAATTGGATTATTCTAAGGAAAAGAATAGTTTATAATACCAGAATTATGTAATAAATAGGACGTTTCGAATTTTTACCGATAACCGCAAATCTGTACCCATATATCCACAATCTCTCAATATTCCATCGTCGAGTTGTGAATTGGGCGCGATGTTTTATAGAAATTTTATTATGAAGCATAGAAAATAGCTGTATTCCTCATAGAGCCAGTGAGTATTAATTATGCGCATGTATGAAAATCCAGATTTATTAAACAAGCACTTAGTATTCCGTAAATTAATCGGTATGTGTGCTGCTAATGTATTTAATCAACAATACTCGAATAACCCCGAACCGCTATAGCTTCATTATTTCAATTTTTGCCTACAGACTTCTGCGTTAGACAAACATCAACATGATGGATCCCGCTCGTGCGTTAAAATCGACCAATTAAATCTAGAATGAAGGGCAACTCGTATATACTGTACATAAACCATATTCATGAGTGTATCGTCGTGTTGCTAGTATATTGGGTGAATGGGGTTAGTGTGGTGCGATTTCGAACGGTTGCGGCTGCAAAATACGTCGCTATTGCCGGGGAAGTCAATGATGATGTCGATGATTGACCAGATGGTCAATGTTTGGACTGGGTATTAAGATAGGCGGGCACACGAACATACGATGATGCTCGATGTATAGAGAACTGTTATTAACAAAGCTTATTCGGTGTAAATATCTGACATATTATTAGAATCTAGTACACGATGACATTTAGAGTTTCATTCATGCCAGCAATATAATTATCAACACCAGAACAAGGATATTTTATCAACATCAGGACAAGGGGTGTTTATCAACATCAGAGCAAGGGTGCCTTATCAATATCAGAATAGGGAGAAGATGGATATCTGATCAACATCAGAACAAGGACATATCATCAACATTAGAACAACGATATCCTATTAACATTAGAACAAGGATATCTCATTTAAATCAGAACAACGATATCCGATCAACATAAAAATAAGGGTACCGTATTAACATGAGATGAAGGATATTTGGATATCGTATCAACATCAGAAAAAATACACTATTTGGAGGCCTTCAAAATGCCGAATTCCCACTGGTGTTATATCGGGTCTTCATTAACTACAAAAAGCTTTATATATTGAAAAACCATTTCTTTCAGTACAATTCAGTACGATTCAGTACAAAATTAATATAGATTACACTATCCAACTTTGAATTTCCTCTTCTAATAGACCTCGCCGGGATCAGTATTGGATACAGTGACCAGAATTACTCACCCGCCACATAAGTAAAACGTACACAGCGGACCGGTTATCACCTGGCAGGTAATCGGTTCCCGAAAGTTCCCGAAATCTTTCACATCACAACTATATAGCCAATAGTAGTAAAAACGTCTCGCTATATATAGAAATCATAAACTCATTAACGCGATAATTTCCTTAACTAGGTGTAACCCACAACGAATAATTATTTCATTGGTTAAATTTTACATTTAATTTTTAACTGTTATTAAAAATTCACAACGATTAAATTTATAATTCATGGCTTTGTCAGACTTTAGCAATTTTATATAATACTATCTTCATACAAAAATACTATCATAACTGCCACCAACCTACCGACGAACCGTTCGTTCTCATCGACAACGTATTATGTCGACATTATACATGCCTTTATAAGGTCATTCACGTCCTACGTAGGCAGATATTATTGGTCGGAAATACTCGAGATTGGCGGCGTTATTTACTATAAATATCTACGTCACCCATTAGTGGTTGTATGCAGTAGAGTATATAGTTTAGTTTATCAGCTCCCTCTCGTGGCATCGTGCTCCAGAGGATTACAAAATATTAGATAAAAACAACAATAACCGATGTACATAACGATAACAAAAAACCGACTATGTACATTATAAATATTAGATGAATCGACATCGTCCAAATGGCGCGCGTTGATTGGTGTTTATCTCTATCTCCTGTCTCGCTGAATGGTCAGTTTCCAACAGTGTCCGTGGCTACTCCGTTACACAATGTCCGTATTATGCATGACGCAACCGAAACTTGGTGCGAGTTCATTATATGAATGCGACACAGAAATAATAAAAAATACTGGTATATTTATCGTTTATTGTCGTTTCTATAACTCCCAAATACACAGGAAATTTAACTGTCTGGTTCTGGAGTCATGAAGAGAAATACACAGGGAAAAAAAACTGTCTGGTTCTGGAGTCCTGAAGAGAAATACACAGGAAAAAACTGTCTGGTTCTGGAGTCCGAAGAGAAATACACAGGAAAAAACTGTCTGGTTCTGGAGTCCTGAAGAGAAATACACAGGAAAAAACTGTCTGGTTCCGGAGTCCTGAAGAGAAATACACAGGAAAAAACTGCCTGGTTCTGGAGTCCTGAAGAGAAACAGACAGGAAAATACTGTACCTTCGACGGGACCAATTATTCAGAGAACCACATTTGCTAGCCCAATTGTCATAACATTGTTTCTGTAGTCGTCAGTCATTTCAGGGCCGCAGAAAACGGAGGAACAGCCGCGAAGATGATCATAACGATGACTGATTGACTTATAATATCTAGAACGTTCGACGTTCAGTGCCTCACGCATGGTAGTGTGGTGGTTATTTTATTGACGATGGTCAAAGTTTCTCGACATACTACAGACCTAACAAAACGATAGATTTACGACGTGATATATCACTACACCCCCGCCTTCTTCGCCCACGAGCAATATTTGCCATTCGGCGGCGCGTAAATAATTCACTCACGAGTGATGGTCGAAGGTCAATGGGGAAATGTTGCGATAATAGTTTCGTGTTTTGTGCGTTACACTAGTGACCAGATCTATTGGATTGCCGACCTTCGGAAAAATGATGTTTGCGTCTCTAAGGGCACGTTTGTGCATTACAGGGTAATTTGCCTAGAAATCCGGTAATCGCATGGATTTCTGGCAATCTAGTAAAAAATGATGGTGTTGGTTCCATCGATCGGAGCTGTCGTTAAGATAGCCCGAGAGATTCACCTAAAAGTGCGTGAAAACCTGCGATATTTGTAGGATTATAGAAAATTATAAAGAAGTAAGTACATGACTTGTTGATTTTACCTCTCGATAAAAAATACTGCAAATTTCGGTTTTTTTTTTGCTGAAATCAGCGTTGTGATATAGATAGCAATACATCTTACCCGTATATTAAAATATTGCCAGCAATACTAACTGTCCCTTTATCATATTAATAGCAATACTATCTTACCCGTTAAAATATTGCCAGCAATACTAACTGACTCTTTATGATATTGATAGCAATAATATATTACCCGTTAAAATATTGACAGCAATACTAACTGACCCTGAATCATATTTATAGCAATACTATCTTACCCGTTAATATATTGCCAGCAATACTAATTGACTCTTCATGATATTGATAGCAATATTATCTTAGCCATTAAAATATCGCCAGCAATACTAACTGACCCTTTATGATATTGCTCGCAATACTATATTACCCGTTAAAATATTGCCACCAATACTAACTGACCCTTAATCATATTGATAGCAATACTATCTTACCCGTTAATATATTGCCAGCAATACTAACTGACTCTTTATGATATTGATAGCAATACTATCTTACCCAGTAATTATTGCCAGCAATACTAATTGATAGTACTAACTCGTTCCTTATGACATTGATAGCAGTGATAGCAATACTAGCTCGTTCTTTATGACATTGATAGCAATACTAGCTCGTTCTTTATGACATTGATAGCAATACTAGCTCGTTCTTTATGATATCAACAGCAATATTAAATTGTCCTCATGGCAGACACCTATATATATTTTATACGTACGTACTTTTACAAGAGCTTGTCTGATCTCGATCGACCAATGACACAGGAAAGCGATCAACATTTCGTTAACGATTAAAAAAACCGGTACAAATCCGCTATTATCTAATGAGTTTGTGATTTCCAAAGATTAAAACGCATACAATTCTCTGGGTCAACGTCGGTGTACAGTAGAATCTAGTGCATATATACAGTACATACTCGTATATATAATACATACATATATGCAGTATATATATACAGGACATATATACAATACCATATCTATACGGTATTTAGTAATTTTAAGTCAAAATGCTGATTATTATAAACGATTATGTTAAACAATTAATACAGTTTTTCGATTTGGTTATTTAGAATGGGTATACCCATAACTAGACCTCAAACCTATTCTGATTTTAACCAAATGCAAAAGTCAGCCAAATAAAATATTTAATATCCGACATCGTTAATTATTTTTAGTCCGAATGTGTCTCGATTCACGAAATCGTCTGCTAACGACTAACGAAGTGTAGCCATTTTCGGCCGAGCGGGACGTGATGTCAGACTTTAGGCTCAAGACAGGAAGACTTTACGTACGATGACACATCGCAAGGCGTTATTAGGTTGGCTACTGTACACATTGGGTATCGTAAATGACATTAGTTTGGCGACTGGTCTAGCAACAATTTCTATTGCATTACAAGGCGCTAAGTGACCCTGTAAGAACACAACAGAATGGTTATAGCAAACGGGCCCGGACTGCTAGTTTTTAGATTTTCAGATTTCAATCTAAAACGTATGGCTCAAAATCGCTCTAGTCTACTACAAAAGGCACTATAAACATGTTAGGTGTGGGGTATTATACACAAAATAATGGCTTTTATGCGTTAGGTTATCTATATAATTATTACCAACCGATTTTGTGGGGATTAGGGCCATATGTAAACCACGTGTTTTCAGTAGTTGTCGGCGATTTATATCTCGGTAGAAGAGGTTTATTTATTACATATTCTTTTTATGAACGTTATTTTCGTGTCACAAACACCATAAAGTTCGGGAATCGGTAATTGTAGTTTAGTTCTCAGTTTTAACCGCCGGTCCTTCTCGCTGTTTTGTAGCGCATAGGGGGCAGAGGAGAATCCCACCGTATTCCTTCAAAACAGCATACACAGCTTAAGTATACAATAATATGCCGTGTTCATGTTGCATGAAAAACACTTAGAAATGTCGATATGCTCGAAATACGTTTCACTTGTAAGAAACGGTCTTTCCAAACAGCGACTTCCGCGGGTTTTTGACACCCATTCTTCAGCCATGTCAGCTTTAGTGCCTTCGGTATTGACGTAAAGCCCCGAACGTTAACGATATCCGAGGAAATTACGTTTCGTTCACGAACGATTCAGATGAAGCGCGATATGGATCTCGTATTCCGACTATTAGATGAACGAATCAATCACAGGCGATCATCGACAGCTACGTCAGTGAAGACTCTGATGATTTAATTAGACAGCCGTCGATATTTGCTTGATTTAGCGGGAAAAGCCACGAATAATGCTCCGAGTAAACTTAATAAAACAGTCGTAAATATTTCCAGTTGACTACACAATCTACACGCAGATCGTATCAACCCACACGATAGATATAACCGAATAATTGCTCACTATTTTGCGTTAAATATACTCGATGAAATATGGACTCGGCATTTAATAAGGCTCGGAAACGCCTTCGCGAACGATTTGAATGAATTCAAAAATATATTGAATAGCTCTAATTAGGCGCTACTTCCGCATTCGTTCTTTTTCTGACTAATTGGTGTAAACGTGATCCGAGTCACTATTTTACAAAAATGGATAGACGAAAATTAAAGTTTATAAACTAATTCTAAAAATATCGTATATTTGATAAGTTCGGGTTATTAAAAAAGAAATGAATCCGTCCATGTGTCTACTTTAAAATATAACTATCACACCATAAAAATATGAGTTTAGTCAGCAGTTCTACCGTATTTCATCGACTCCTAATGTAATGTGGGTAGTATTAGGAATGCACAATGCGTCGCGCGCGGGGGGAGGGGAAGCGGCAGTATTATCAATACGACGTCGGGTGCTGTTCGACGTGCCCGCCCGATGTCGAAACGATGTACAAGATGACCCTCGCCATATATGTATTGTTAATAAGGATGTACAATTTTCTACAGAAATTCGCTGCCGTTTTATATTCGGTTACAATTCAGGAGATTGCTTAGGATAAAACATATGCTCACTAAGGTCAAACGTAGTTTGCAACAGATGTGAGCAATATCTATTCGATGGTGAAATTTCTCAATAAGACGGCTAGACTAAGAGAACTGCCCCCTGTATAATTGACTGCTATTACAAATTACGTCCAAAATGAACAAAGCTATAATAGGCCAGCCTGATAAAGGGCCAAATTTGGCCTATACGACGATTCTTCGTGAATAGGCCTATCATGTTACATACATACAATGTCAAAATCACCAAATTCTTAGTTAAGTAAAAAATTAGATTAAAGGTGTCTTTTCACATGCGACATCGTCCAGAAATCCGTCAATATCTAAATATCTTCGAGCCCGTCACCTAATATCTTTCATCCTTTCACTTTGGCGCATTGATAGCTGCCAAAATGCCATCCAACTATTCTTCTAATGTCCGTCTTCAACGTGTAAACCTCGCCCTGTCTTTCCTCATGGCTTCTATTATGCGTTATTCAGCGCACGTCAATATACTCACCTTAGAATTGCGAGGACCACTCCGGACTTGTATTATAATTTTTTGAACCACCGCCGAGAAGATAAACGTTCGACTTATACAAGAGGTTTACGTCGCACACTCGCATGATCTATCGTGATACGTAATACGACTTGTGTCCGACAACTCGATATGTGAAATCATACAAATCCGTTTATTCGGAGATTTTTGTAACAGTGTCATAAATTAACGTCAACAATCGGCACTGGGTTTTGTACAGACACGTGATGTTTACAAGCCCTCGTGAAAACCGATAATAAATGCGTGAAACCAGGGGCTGCACCGATGGAGTTCTGTCGATCGATCGATCGAGCGAAGGGCAGATAAGTCGTAGTCCTGACCGAATGAATGTAGGTTGCGGTACGCGCGTCGGAACGGCAACCTGTCGGATTGTGTAGTGTTTCGCGTATTTTGCCTACGTATTTTTAGTTGCACCCAAGCAGCGTGCGAGAATATGGGTTACCCGTATTTCGAATTTGCGCAGATTGCATGAGTTACGGGTTTATCGGGTACGAAACTCGCGAAACAATCAATTACTGGGTAATTATGCCACTATTGTTAAGAGATTCCACGATATATACTGCCTGTATATAAAATAATACTATCTGTATATAAAATAATCGATTATGAGACGAAATTCCGCAAATAACTACGGTTTTTAAAATGACAAAAGGATTTATTTAAATATATTTTTGGTTCTTTCGTGCGTGTATCGTAAATCGTCTAGTCACAAATAAATTACTTCCATATCAAGAATAACACAGAATCCAATACGTATTTCAAGAAGTATCCTTTGTAGTAAGATATATAAGAGATGGTATTTTTTCTTGTAGAAGGCAATGATAGAATAAGGTCATTTTGGCGTGCTCCGTTTGCCTAATGTAGAATTGATTTAAGCGTAATGTATAATTAATGATTTGATAACGATTTATGCAATTGTTTGGTCTTGTGAGATTGATTTATCGATGCAAAAGTATGTCCTTCAGGTCGGCAAACGCACGGGGCGGTTCCTGACACGGTTCTACCAAACGCTAATTATCGATCAGGCGTTCGGCTCGATCTCAATTCGACTTCGTTGACCTCGACTGTCTACGAAACACCAAACTCCGACTTCGTCATCAGACACGAGGAGATCACTCTTACAAATAAATTTCTCGTAAAACAATTATTACTGGACCTCCAACATAGGAAATTATTGTATTTGGCCACGCCAGAATTTTCCAGGATCAACAAATCGGATGCAACCTCCCCTACTAATAAACATAAATATGTCAGTAAGGAAGCGAAAAACGTATTTGTCAACAAGCAACAAGTGAAAAATCTCAGAATGAACGAATTAACGAAGGTAAAATGCCTACAAAAGCGGCAGGTACATGCTGCAAGGAGAAAAGAAAGAAAGTTAAATCCAGTTGTTGGCCGAGATGTACGCAAGAGAATCACAAAGCAAAAAGTCACGGATTCGAGTTTTTCCGGAATTGTCGAAGGGAGCGCGTTCAGAGCGTCCGTTAACTCGATATCGCCAGTGGTTTCCAACAGTGCGAACCCAAGTGCTGGTAGTGTTGCAAAAGCACCGCAGGGGCATTCAATGCCTACGGTGAATGTCGTGTCGTCCGATGTTGCTATGGATATTATGGGGGATCTTGTTGATCTCATGTCAAGCGCTCGACCGGGAACCGTACCGAACTATAATCTCTTACTGCAAAACGCCATGTCCACGATGAATGGAATGAGGCCAGGCGTTGGATCTCTGGCGTCCATGACCGGTGACATCCCGCCAGATTCCAATCTCGATATGCAGTCAGCGTATCATAAATTTGGACCATATTCTCAGTATGGTATTTCGCCTCCGCTCGCTGTCTCCCGCAATAGACCACCGTATTCTACTTACGATACGTTGAACTATGGCGGTCACGGCGATCAGCCACACCACAGGCAGGGAGTAGATTATGATTATGGCATGGCGGGCAAATCGGCAGGAAATGCTGGACAGCCACGTCGTTCGACAGTCAACCGCGCGTCACGTGTTAAGGGGTTAAATTCGGCGACGCCGTCCTTAGCAGGAGTAGGTCATGGAGGACCACTCGCTGAAATTTCGTCGAAGACCTCATCCAGCGATTGGATACTCGGATCACCCAAGGCGACAGTGTCGAGCGTAACAGAAAGAAACCAGCAGACTGCAGAGGGTATGCGGCGTATAGATTCGATTCTGACGAAATTGGAGAACGCCTTGGCGAAGATAAACGACGCCAAAGGACTTCTGAAGATGTATCCCTTTCTGAAAGGTTTAATCGAAATTGGACTGCGAAACCCGGGAATGAATTTACAAGACGTCCTCCGTGAGATAACGACCTCCGCTCCGAAAACATTCCAACAACAAACCTCCAATGGCATGCACGGAACGGCTGCGGTGTCTGTCAGAAATCGTTCTGTACAAGTTGGACTGTCCAGTGTAGGGGCAACGAGAGAAAACAAAAAAACTTTCTTCAGCGTACCATCCTATACATACGACAAGGTCCGGGAGACAGGTAAGACAAATATGGTCTATAGAGCAAATATATAGACACAAGAGACTGTTCATTTGGACATCATATGGATATCATACCCGACATCAGTATATCCGGTGATGTGGCGGTATTTATTACTCATGTCTGAAAAATACGTTTTTTTGCTTAACATCGTAGTATTGTCCTATCGGAATGGTGAGTAAATGATGAAAGAAAATGGTAGTCATGGACGACGTTTAAAGTTATCCCAATATGGTGTATCGAGGCGTCTCCGTGAATATAACTTTCACCTGCAACGTTTCGTATCAAAAAGTAATATCCGTCGAACGTCATAAAATAATGTTGTAGTCAGACAAAATTTTTGGTAAAATAGCGAGAGAAGACACAAAAACACTAAAACCATTGTATGCCTATATAGTGACTGTGCATATTTTATATAACTAACATATATATTTTATAGCCCGTGTGCCTTTATATATGACGCGACATCGAAAAATGTCTCATTGTGTTTCAGGTGTAAATTTGATCATAAATACCCTTTATAACACTGAATCATTAACATTGGCAATAACAGTTTTTGCAATTAGTAATATATGCATCAGATCGCTAGTTAACTTATTTCTGTGTTTTCATTTTGGCACATGTCGGCTAACATTTTTTTCATTTTGAAGGTCCAGCGATGTGGCACCTTATCGACCCAGCATACATGGCTTGTTATGCGTTAAATACCAATGACTATCAGTCACCGATCAACATCCGTCTGAAACATGTCCAGTATGACGCGGAAACCCCGATCCCCATATACACAAGAGACAGGCGTCCCATCGACGCGACCTTCATCAACGACGGTATCTCTTTGACCACCATTCTCTACAACCCTAGTCAAGCTGTTACGATCGAACCGTTATTTCAGACATAAAACTGCTGAAAAAACGAATACATCGAAGTCATTTCACACAAAAATACAGTGTTTCCAGAATTTTAAATTCGTTCAACTATATAGAAATATCTAAAACAATATTTGTTCCCGATTCAGTTCGGACCTTTACTCCGCTGGTAAATTGCGTAATCTCAGCACTGAGCAAATCATATCTCGTCCTGCTGGTCGCCTCAGCTCTAGAACCAGTTTATTAACCGTTCAAATATACACCTAGGCAACCTTCTCTAATCGATATGATTATTGTTGACTATATATTTTCCGAATACACCTTATCAGCAAACACACGTAGAATTATTTGTCGAGTCGCGTGGGAAGGTAATTCTCGCTTAATTTCGCGCACTATTCCCAGGAAGAGTGCCCCGTTTGGTGATGCAGTCGTCTAATGGATTAATTTCCGGTATCCCACAACATGCGGCTGATCGCTTTCGCCTGGTGGAAGCGCATATCCATTACGGATCCAAGCCGAGAGTGGGGTCTGAGCATACAGTCAATAATGGATATTTCGAGGGCGAGGTAACGATTCCGCTCTGTAGAAATATATTTATTTGTATTTGCAAACTCTGCCTCAAAATGAGAGTTTCTACACATATACGTAAATATCATTTTTAAGACATAAGACATAAGAAGGCTTTATTCAAAGTGACATACGATAAAATAATCCTGTTAACACAGATAACAACTTTGAAGGGAGATAGACGAAGTTTGGAACTTATTGAATGTATCCCGTAATATAGTAAAGAATAAAACATACAGAGTCATGTGCTGTTTGGCTTTCTGAACACATAAAAATAAAAAGGTACGTGTGAATGGTGAAAGTCACTTATTGACATTTTAACAATATTTTATATATTATTATTATTAACAGTTTAGTAGTCTGTGAGATAATAGTATAGTAGTCACAGTAATTACACAGAGACATTTCAGACTGTATAGGCCTACATATAAAAGTATTTTGATATAAAAATATAAAAAAAATTCTGTTTGATGATCCCATTAAAATTAAAGATTTGTGATTTTTTAGTTGTAAGGTCACTCACTACATACAGCATTATAAAATATGAAGGAGTGTCTTTCAAACTTTACCGGAAAATCTAATTTAATAAAAGATTTAACTGTCAGGAGTTTCGAATTATAAAAAAATTGTCGTGTCGAATGTTGTTTAAAATCAACTTCGGAATTGACTCTTTTGAATCGTTATGCGCATGACAGACCAGCCATTATTCTTTGTCAAAAGCTGACGTTATTTTTTGCGCTTCTCCGGGTAGTTTTCCCGTCATATTTTTGTTATGTCGGTACGCACTGGAGTACAATATCCTTTACCCTTATAGCGACCTGTTCTAAAATTCGAATAGGTCGATTAATATCGTCAAAATTGACCAAAAGATTGTGTGTAGTTGTTATGTTAGGTGCCAGTTCCCTCTTGAACCGAACAAAAGACCAGGCTTTTGACAAATGTAGTCTCTGCCATAAGCAAGTAGCAATGAAATTTATTCGTTTGACCACGTATAAAAAGGGCAGTGGAATAGTAAAACGAGGGAGGGAAGGGCTTAGGCTGCGGGCGCCTGTGACCGAGTCGTCTTTCTCTGTCAACTGACTGTAAACCGTAGGTTGGCTCGCTGAGAAAGCGACTCTAACTAACGTATGTAAAGGGTTTCTCTTTTTTATATATAAAACGATACACCTACGGCTAGTGTCCGATTGGTATTTATTCGTAAATTTAGTATATAGCGCTATAGTCTAGGTCGACCTCATCAATATATAACAATATTTATATTTCAGATCCAATATTACCACTACAACACAAAATACGCCAGCATGGAAGAAGCCGAACAGAAAACAGACGGAATCGCCGTCGTCGCTTTTTTCGTCGAGGTTGACCTAAATACATAATTAATAGTCAATTTAGCAGTTGGCATGGCGTCTACAAATTAATATTTACTTCCGCTACATATATACCTATGTTAAATTACCCAATAAATATAATTGTGGGTCTCTGAATAAATTTCTGACATCGATATTTGGATGTAAGAACTAAAGAGAGAATAGGGATTGCACAGGGAGATTATCTCTCGCCATTATTATTCTCTCTATTGACGAATGATTTACTATCGAGTACTATCACGATACATGTAGCCAGGGTATGCAGATGATTTTGGTGCATAATGTGTTAGATTGTACTAGTTCTTCCACAGAAGGAATGTCTGTCATCGTTATTGTACCATCTGTTGGTGTATTAAATAACATCTAGTATTTAGAACTATCCCACAGTAGCCAGTTAATGCGGATATTCTCGGTGTATTGTGCTAGTATTAAATGCAAAAGGAGTGCAATAAGGAAGCCCATGTGGTTGTTTTACGATCAATATGGCCAGATGCTAAATGTCGGTGAGTTGGTCACATGACCAAAGGGATCATCATTGCATACCACGGGAATACCCATTGCATTGATCAGTGGCGTTATATAGCGAAATAACAGACTTTCGCGTAACACGGGACCGTGGCACTCAAATGACATGCATCGTCCGTCGTGCAACAGTACCAATTACTAGATCTGTACGAATTTATGTAAATGTACCAATGTCGATAAAACATCGGACGGAATTATTCAGTCACCGGAAATGTCGATAAATTCGTCTTTGTGCTCTTGCAGTGGTGATTGTTGCTAATTGAATGGAGTCGAGTACTAAATATTATTGTGTCCATAGGCTAACGTAATTACTGCAGTTCCATTTTCTATCGAATTTTAGTCGTGGATTAACATATATACCATTGAAAACACAGTGTGATTGCCATTATATTAGCCGGCGAATATGTAACAATTGAAACTATAGACAAAACCACGAAATCATAGATAAATTATCGTATTCATATCGATATTTGAGCCTTCTTTATTCATTAGGGAGAACCAAACGCTTGTGTCGCTGCCCGTTACCCAGGCGACGGTAGCCTAAATACGAATTATGACGTGTGCGGGGAGTGATAATGAAGAAATAGGGCGTCAACCTACGATTTATAGCAAAATCTCATAATTCTTCGTCCTCTCGTTAACGAAGCGAGTTAGCGGTAATTGTCTGCGATAATTAGAAATAATGGCTAGCGAGGCCTATATAAAAATGAGTTATTGGTCATATCGAGGTTTGATCGATTCCGCCATTGTATTGGACGTGGTATGTCATTGGGCGGGGTTTATTTCAGGAGACGAACTTCACGTCGCACGGTATAGACCAATTGCTGCAACACACGCATCTGATCCGGTACCCAGGTAACGAGATTGATGGCAGATAGAGCCGCTAGACACATTAATATGGGCTTACTGTAGATAACGTGTCTACGTACGGGGAGGTCGCAGGTCGTGTGATAGAAGCATAGGTAGCCAAAAGCTCGGGAGATCGAGTTCGCCTACCGGTCGATTTCTCTGCCCTGATCCTCATTTATCTCCGATTGCTGGAGTAAAGACGTCTCTCAAATATGGAGACGCTTGATTTCATCTTTGGCGCGTGATATACGAGTCTTTAAGGTATTGTTTCTCCCCTGAATAGCTGCAATAAACTGCATCGGAGGACCTTTGGTGGCAGATACCTGCGGTCTTTTTGCCCGACAAGCGCTTCTAGAACAGATTTTTGTGTCAATAGCATAAACTAATTGGTACAAGTACACTGACCTTATACTCTCGTATCGAAAAAATTTCAGTTAATTTCGTTATGGTAACTTCTGTACTGCTTTGTCGATATATAAAACCAACAATATATAAAATCGGTAACGGGTGGGGATTCTGTCGAGTTAGGATTGTATTCCAAGTTACGAAAACTGAGTTTTTTTCAGATATTTTAATTTTGAAAGTGAAGCGAAACGAATCAGAGTACTGAGATGAGGATGTTGAGGTCGATGCTAGGCTCGTTGCTGTCGTCGACAGATCACAAAAGGAGTGAGTAAAATGTGGATGAGAGAAGCGAAGTTGGTTAAGTCATGAAATCAATCGAAATGAGGATCAACTGGAGGGCGATCGAGGGAAAGCGGGCTAAGTTGAACATTTCTCAATCTTCGAGACTCCCTTTTGAGAATCTGTCCACATACTAGAGGTCTTTTTCATTAACTTGAACACCCACATTTGAGGGTTTGACAACTAAGATAAAGATAAACACCCTCTTAGTTATTTCAACCAACTGAAACGTTATCTGCCTCATAACATCGCGTTCGTTACACAGGAGACAGCGTGAACGTGACGGTTGTGGCGGATGACCTTTTGCCCCCGACGATGTTTGACAAGTTCGTCTACTATCGTGGATCACTTACCGTGCCCCCGTGTTCGCGAGATGTCAGCTGGATACTGATATCTGAACCAGTGCCCGTCTCCTCCCGACAGGTGATACTGGTGTTCACGTAAACGTTTTATCTAAAGATCTTCACAAAAAGAACTAGTAATATATAAAAATGTGTATGGTGTAAAAGTACTAAACAACGGCGACGGCGTCTGTGTTGTGCACTTCGGATAAGGAAAGGGAGAGAATTTCGTGCAACTCAATCATTGATAGTAATGGCAGATGCGCTTACAAAATCGATTGGTTCTTTGTACCATTACAACGATGGAGAAGCAGATAATCGAATGGTAAACCACTCAACTTATAATCGAAATTCGCGGGTTAAAACCGCGCGCCGGCCGACTTCCTGCGATGATGTTACCAAGTCATCTCTGATAGCCGGAGTACACGTGATTTTTTTTTAAATGGGCAGACACTACTATTGTCTCGCGGGTAATATGAGAGTGTGTGAGGTAGTGTATATGCGCTGACTTGCTGCCATAAACATTCCTTTTTAAAATCGCTTCAGACATAGCCACTTCGATACAAATATTTCTCCATACGCTATGCACGGAAATCTTGGTCATTTCACGAGGCGCTTGTGCCACACTGAAGGCCGCGCTTGTTAACAAATTTGCATAAATTAAAAGACCTTTACCCGCGATAGTGTTTTTAACACAGCGATAACTATGAATGTCTCGTCTACATAGTAAAAGTAACACCACGACTAAGATAAAATTCACACATTCCGTGTACAATTATAATTCGTCATGTGTAATCGTCTCCTTCAATTTAGTAAGTGTTGATTTTACTTTCATCTTATACAATATGGCTAACATGGCAGCTGTCATCTCCGAGTGTGTTATTTGAACTTTAGTTCTATACTTTGTACCTACATCATCCACTGCGGCATCGTTTGGATCTCGTCGCATTAATAATTTTAATCCACCTTGTTTCTCGCAGCTACAAGAACTTCGATCGCTGTACGCGGATAAAGACGGTCGAACGACGATCGGTGACTACGGCAACGCGCGACCGCTTCAACCAATCAACTCGCGGATCATCCGATCTAACTTTCCCCTCCTTATTTATTAGTGAGCGCCAAGATATTTTGTATATTGGCTCGGGATACCCAATAAAGATCTTCATTCTTTTATAAAGGAACTGGTTTTTACCAATCAGCTAGACCTTTCCACAAAAGTCAAATACAGCAGAATGTACAACGTATTAAATAAGTCAACTTTTATTTGAAAACGACCGTATAAGGTGTACATAAACAAACAAAATCTAATACGCGAATATATAACGTAAATGTCTATCCAATCATATACATATCAGCCTGCAGAGACGTCACTACACAACAGGAAAACGAATTGGTTGTTCAGAACATTATCTTTTAGCGCGTATTTTTATGCAGGAGTCCATGCTCATGTGACTGATAAGATATATGTTTCCTACGAGACGAGTATATTAAATGAATACCAGGCCATTTCCTGCGACGTGACGTTGCTGGAGTAAGACGTCAATTTTACAGTGGGTCTATAAAAGCTAACGGTATACCACAGAATGACTAACTTTCCAGGAACAGTCAGGCATCAATATCCTAGCATATTTATTTATTTCTCAATGTAGAACGCACTGTGTGACCACACAAGTCAACGCGCTAACAACACCAAATCCGACACATTCCGTAGAATGTGACGGAGAGTTCTTCCCCTTATTAACTCGAATATTTATCCTTTATATAACAAGTGAAGTTTGCATTAATGTTAAGTATGTACATACTGAAAATACTCAGTTAACGCGTAAACCCAATGATATCATTGGCTGAAATAAATCAATATTTACATAAATTAGCATTTTACCGTAAATACCCTACGTTGCTAATGCGATTTAGTTCATATTTCAATACGTTTTGGCGTTCGTTTGTAGTGCGTAAATTCTCACCAAAAGATGACAGACGATTTTTTACCGTGTGCCAGTTTAAGCAATAAGCACAATTTTTAAAATTCTTGGTCACTATGAAGTTGTATAGATTGGGTTGAAGACACGTGTAACCTCACTATCAGATGGTTTGTTGGTTTCCTGACAGGGTGAATAAAACGCGCAAATGATTTTTCGACGAACTTTATTACTCGAAATTCGAAACGCACACCCGACCGTAACCGTGTATTTTATGTATACGGTACCATACTGGACTGACCAGTGACCACGATGATGGTATCAATGCTCCGTTACCCACGTTGTCTACATGAATAGATGACTTTTTAATTCACGCTCCAAACTGACGGTCTTTTCTTCTCCCTGCTACCAGATTTCCATCAACCACGCGTATATCTGATGATGTTTTCTCGTAGTTTTAGTCATATATAACTGCTTTTCCCTGAACTGTTGGGCGACATTTGGGAAGGGGAGACAAGCATTCATGGTGCGGCTTTCATGGCTTCTCGACATTTGGCCATGGTCGGTGAAGCGCGACTGATTGCATCGGTCATGTAGAATTCATCCAAGCGCGTAATGTCGGGTGTGAGGGCGTCGTTACTTAAGGTTTTCGATACGGACTGTGGAAATACAAGCGGTACAAACATTCACTGAGATTCAAACACCAAATAAAACATCCCGCGGATGCTACGAACTCTGTAATCCTCTTAATATCATACCTTTTATTAGAATAATTCTGTTAACAGATGTTTATGATGTTAAAATTGTTACATATTTCTATCTATTCTTACAGAATTTTAAATCTAGGGTGTGATATACCGCATTATCTGTACGTTTCCTTACGTGGCTCAGCTGTTCCACGAGAGAGAAGTAGTTGGCATCGTGCCGGTCATCGTAGAGCGTTAGGGTTGGTGAGATGTCCGCCATACGCGCCCGCACGTCTTGTAGCTTGTCGTACGGCAGTGCAGCCTCTAATATCTGTAGCAATTTGCGCAATAATACAGCGTAGGAATACGTCACCACACATCCAACAAAATAATCGTACCACTCATATTCCGTGACCTGCGTGACCTTGTTTCTCTCCTGCTCGCCACTATCACCTCCTTGATTATATTATTATACAAATGTCAGACTAATAAAGACTATTGCATCAAAACGATATTTGTATCCTGAATGTCGTGGCAACCATAATCCAACAATAATAGTAATGATAACCTTAGAAACAACAATCTGCTCAGAGCCACAACCTCGGAGCTACCAACATAATCTCTGGCCACAACCATAATCGTAGAGCCCCAACCTGAGTCACAACCATAACCCCAAAACTACAACCCCAGAACCACAAAACTGGAACCACAAACCCAGAAAAACAACCCCAAAACCACAACAACCCCAAAACCACAACAACCCCAAGACCACAACAACCCCAGAACCACAAACCCAGAACCACAACCATAACCCCGGAACCACAAACTCAACCCCAAAACTACAACCCCAAAACTACAACCCCAAAACAACAAAACCGGAACCACAACCCCAGAACCATCACCATACCCCCACAACCATAACCTCAGCTATACGACCAACCTCAGACAGGGCTCGGAGTATCTTCCAGTCTTCCCGCGCCAGGCCAGGTGGGGTGACTGCCCGGCGGGTGCGCTGCGCTCGACCCTCCGTGTTCACGTATGTCGCATCCTTCTCTGTGTAAGCTGCCCCGGGCAAAACAACATCGGCCATTGTGGCTCCACTGTCGCCGTGGTGACCTGTCCATCACCATAGTAACGATTATAAGCCGCAATGGAACAGATGACAGAAGATGTATTCAGATATATTAAAACAATATTACTGACACACGAATGGTTCCTCTAAATGATTCTAAGTAACTTTCCGAAGAAATTTTTGTTATTACACGCGTCGCCAGAAATTCTAATTTTTTTTCAGCTTTCTCTAACATCCAATGACTGAAATAGTAATTATATAGACAATCGCCTAATTTATGCTGATCACTTTCAATAGGTCATAGGTCAACTATTATAGACATTTATAGACATGGAAATCTGCATTTGGAGTTCGGCTGGTGAATCGCTGGGGAAATTGCTGGGTAAATTGCTTGGTAAATCGCTGGTTAAATTGTTCGGTAAATGACTGGGTAAATTGCTGGGTAAATAGCTTGGTAAATGACTAGGTAAATTGCTTGGTAAATCGCTGGGTAAACTGCTTGGAAAATCGCTGGGTAAATTGCTTGGTAAATACAACGCTGGGTAAATCGCTTGGTGACTCGCTGGGTATATTGCTTGGTAAATCGCTTATCATATAGCATTATGATTGCGTTATGTTAGCTTTATGTTCATGTTATTAAGCTAGGATGAGAGGCAGCGATAGACCAAACCTTGGTAGATGATGAAGGCATCGCTGGGGAGGTCCGCTCGAGTGATGAGACCGGCATCAGCCCCCAGCAGGTACAGGACTTTGGGTGGGTTCGACAGCAGGCTCGATACCCCGGGTTGGTAGCCGAGGTCAAGGGCGGCTACTTGGCTAGCGATCTGGCAACGCAGTGGCATGAAACTTTCACACATGAGGGTGTAATTTCATACAGGAGAAAAAGGAAAACTTAGTATACTATCTACTCACCAATCAGAATGACTGTGTAAAAAAAATAACCCATACCTAATATAACTAACTGGCTCTACCTTATTTAGACAGGCACGGTGTTAGCCGATCATAAAATACACAAGTAAACGGAATACGTTACAGACTATCTAAGGAAAGAATTAACGTAAGCTTTGTAGACTGTCAGGTGTAATGAATAAGTGGCGAACAAACGCAAATTATAGGAGGGTGGAGGTAAAAATTCTGTCTACGAACTTTCACCCCCCTCCCTTCATGTACTGTAGGGCAACAAGATAAAACGTGGATATTCAAAACGTCAAGTGACAGAGAACAATGCACTACACAAACATGATTGGGTTCAGAGTGAAAACGATAGAAGCTGCCGGTTCATGGTGAGTCGTCCGACGAGCCAGGGGAGAAAACACCGAAAAGTGTCCATGACAAGGGAGGTAAATTGCTATATTGTTCACAGACCAAAGATTACATGTATTAATTTCCCTCAATCTTCGATTCTCATTTTTTTCTAAGTGAGTATTTTGACATATTTAACATCTCTATGTTTTCTCTCGGTCTTGTATCTATCTTACTACGAATTTGCCCTGATTTCACCATTTGAAATATTTGAACAATCTGAATACATTTGTTTAAAATATGGTTAATTTCTGACCTACAATCGCTTTCACTCATTAAGCCAATCGGCAACACAGACTGTCCAACATGGCCGAACTGCATGGTCGAGTGAAGTCTCTCAGTATTCCCGAGTGTTTTAACAACTAGTAGTAATATGGTGTCAGTATAGACTAACTCTGTGCAAGACGTTCACGACTTTCCAATCGTCTCCGCAGCCCGATGAGAGGCGAACAGAGTGTGCGATCTGTGCGACTAGGGCATGAATAGCGGCAGCATCCGGTCGTTGGAGAGCATTGCTACCCACAACAACGAGTGGGCGTGTGGCCGATGAAAGTACCTGACCAATGAGTATACCAAGGGTCAATAACATGGGAAGTGAAAGCCAATATTCGATAGCAAATGCATAACAGCAAAATCACATCTATTTCGTTTTTACGGTTTAAACAAACAAAACATTGATGCAGCTTAGGGTTGTTCTGAAAATTCTAATTTATGATAACATGTGGCGTACTATGGGTGTAATCCAGTGATCTACAGATGTCATACGAAATGGTAACATGAGGTTTACTATGGGTTTAATCTGGTGATCAACACTATGAGGTTTGAATTGATTGTAATCTAATTAACCATAAATATTGGTAACTAATCACCTTACTGAAAGCGTGGTTACCATGGGCGAGTTGTGTAAGAACATCCGTGGTGTTACCCAAATGCTGTAATATGCACGAATATGATGGTTAAGAATACCATGAAAAAATTGTGTTCCATCCTCACTCAACCTCCGTTTTATTACATCAAATCCATAAATGACTCCATAACATAGTCTTTATTAAAACCTCCATTTTATTAGGTCGGATCCATAAATGACTCCATTCCATCATCTTCAGTTCAATGGTGAAGCTAAGAACATGCACTGCTCCTCATGTCTCATCATTCAATTTTCAAGGGTTCTTAATTCTGCGAGTCTTAAAATATAGAACAACAATTTTAATGAATGTTCTTTTAAAAGATAATTTTAACCTCAAAATTCTTGACATGTTTTGAAATTCAGGGCAGTCAAAAGATCATAATGATTTTCAATTGTGCTGTGATGTCGTATACCATGTTAATCAGATCAAATAAGACAAATGCTAATTGAATTTCGCTCTCATAACATTTTACCAAAAAAATTAGAAACTTTCAACGACACAAAAAATGCCAATGTCTATTTGTCCTCCTTCATTAGATGTAAAGTTGGATATTTCAGAAGAAATGCACAGAAACATAAAAATGATTCACATTAAAAAGAAATGGCTTTAAAAATAAACTGTCAACGTGGACGTTATACAATGGAACACAACAAGGGAGAATACCTCGTAGTCGTATGTGAGATCAACAGCTTCACCGATGAGCGCTACCCTCAGATCATTCTGGATGATACTGGAAGTTAGCGTTATAGAATTACAGGTATGTTATTAGAGTTGACCCTGTTAGGGTGATAGTGTTTATTGTGATATTGGTAGAATCTGTTCGTTTAAGGTGAATTGATAAACATAGAAAAAGAGGAATGTAATGGATCACTAGAGGAGAAACTTGAAATGTTTGTATGTTTGACAGCATGCGATATGTTTATTCTTAAGATGCGATATGTTTATTCTTAAGATGCGATATGTTTATTCTTAAGATGCGATATGTTTATTCTTGGTGAATTTGATATATGTCACCAGCCGTCTGATTTGATATTTTTACCGACTTTCCGTTGAGGAAAGAGCGAGGTTTTAGTGTGACCTCAGTAATGGTAACAAATGTCAGCAGCACTTAAAAAACGCATCATGAAAATTACCTTTAAAAACAATCTTTCAAAATCAGGATTACAGGACAAAAATATTCCTTATTTGCTGTAGTGGAAAGTTCCGGAAACAATTTCGGGTTTTGTTCGGATTCGAACTCGCAATGGCTCATGTGAAAAGCTGCACTTAAATTAACTGCGCCTTTAAAACTTGGCATTTTGCCTTAAAAGGGCAATAACCCTTAAATAGCTTTATAAGGGAGATAATCTAGACGTTGCTGTTAAATAGCGTTCGCGACGCGCACCATTTCCTGACGCGAGTGTTGAACATCGGCGCCTCAAACCGGCAGTTCGTCCCGATGAGTAGAAGGACGTCGGCCTCTTCAAGGGCCGCGATGCCCGAGTTGAGGATATAGTTCGATCGGAGGTCGCTTCTGAAGAGACAAATCACTACCAGCTATCACCTAATCACATAAATGATACACCAGCCAGCTATCACATATCACATGGACAATAGGCTGGCTATCACAAAGAAAATACCGGCTATAGCAACTATCACAATGAATACATCAGTTATCACCAATAGTGAACCAGGTAAGCATCACATAAATGATGGATCAGCTATCACATAGATGATAAATCAGCTATCACATTGATACACCAGCTATCACATAAATGATTTGGCAAGCGGTGTAAGCAAATTCCTTTACAGTATGGTATATCAATCTGATACCATATATATATATATATATGTATATAATTTAGAGAAGACATTGTCTTATGCACGTACCCCGCACCGTCCATGGGGAACATCTCCTCCGTACACAAATTCTCGTGACCTAGTTTATTGGCGAGATCTTTGAGGCACGTCAGCGACTCCGCATCCACCAGACCGCCGGCGATTACCCCCAGTTCTCCCGCGCTGCAGCCGCGTATCTAGTAAAGAGAGCCGCGTATCTAGTAAAGAGAGCCGCGTATCTAGTAAAGAGAGCAGCGTACCCGCATGACAGCGGGGTAGAGTTGGGTGTGACAGTCGGTGCCGGTGGTGTGGTGGTCAGAAACGCAACTCTCCGATTGGATGGGTATGAGTTTCAAATACGGTTCAACATTTCTGAGGTAGTCATTGTGTGGGCCATCCTTGGCCCTTTACAAAGCTAGCCTACCGATGTGGTTAAGACAACAATTTGATTAGCCTTATAACGTGTGGGGGAAAACACCTAGTGTGAAAAACCCACAGAGTCTGGGCAGACAATTAACCTTTTTCTATTCACACCACTGGTTCCAGATGTCTTCAGACAGGCTGCATATGCACACTCCGCTAAGTCTATGAAGGGTTAATGGTTATTTACAATGAGATGATGACACAGCGGGGAGGTAAGCGACATAGAGACCATACATAGAGCATCTGAAACACAGCAAACGTCAGAGGGATAAAGGCCTAAGAGAACCACACAGCAAGGGCTACCCAGACCTCTATGGGCACAGGGGAATAAGGCATTTTCAGCCCGAAAAACTCCACAGATAGTATACTGGTTAGAGCGCGAATTAAACGAGGGACCTGTGGATTCACAGTCAAACGCTCTGACCACTCCGCTAACTGCCCCCCCCCCACACTCGAATCTTATGAAAGTTTCATACTGAATGGTTTATTGTGGATCGTTTGAGATGCAACCGATGTTTACCCACATAAATAAGATCATGTTGATTGAGGTGGTCATTATGCTTCTCTCATTAACTGGAGAGAAACGAACAGAAAAAAACTGTAGACATAATGGGATACGAACGCACGACCTCCCGCGACCTCCAGGTGACTGTACTAGCGCTCTACCAATTTGTACAACCCAAAGAAAGGCAGTTGTCATGCGGCTGTGACCACTTTCTTATAGATGATGTTTCTGATCGTCGTCGTCGTCGTCGTTAATCCATAGCCAGTAATTTTGGCATCTTTTTGCATGTTTGTGATTGTACTAACTGTATATTATGCAGATGCAAATTCTGGGACTCATTCAAATAAATAAAACCGTGACTTGAACATTGTCAAATACTGTAGTCGTGTTTTAGACGCCTAAAGTACATATAAACAAAAAGAAAAAAATGTTTGTGTGGTCCAGTCGGATTTACCTTACGGGCAGCTAGTTCTAGCGCTTGTTGCCACGGTGCTTCCGTGAGGGATGACGATTCCTCGCGGGTCAAAGGGCACGTGAGTCGTTGTCGTTTGAGGCCGTCGCACGAAAACCTCGACTTGTCGCTGATCCATTCTTCGTTGATCTCCTGCGCACGATCGAGTTATGCGATCGTCTTACGTGATAAAGTTATGCGATCATCTTAAGTGATAAAGTTATGCGATCGTCTTAAGTGATAAAGTTATGCGATCATCTTAAGTGATAAAGTTATGCGATCGTCTTAAGTGATAAAGTTATGCGATCGTCTTAAGTGATAAAGTTATGCGATCGTTCTAATCGATTGAGTTATGCGATAGTTTTAAGACAAAATGACAAAGTTATGCGCGATCATTTTAAGCGATCGAGTTACGCGATCATTTGAAGCGACCGTGTTATGAGAACGAGTAATAAGATCAAGTGATGCGATCATGACTTTATATAAATTACGACCCACGATATTTATCGTCATGAGTCTCACCTCATTGAGGCGTGGCAGGATACGCATGACTTCATCCGTTCGCGTCGTCACGACGATGTTACACCCGACCGCATCGTGTACGTCGATGCTCTCCACGGATCTGAAGAAACAAGGTCAAGGTCGAGGGACTAGTGGCGAGTGGTAAACGGGGTAGTATTTATCACATGGGGTTTATACATGGATTATTGGGGACAAATTAACGTCGAGTAAAGTAGATAATGGTGTGTGTATATACAGAGTTGGAGTTACCTGAGCAGCTGGCCGAATGATAGAAAGCGAGTAATTGAGAAAAGTGGGTCAGTACCAGGAATGGATGTCCTTTACCTGTCTATTCCCTGAGTACATATTCACCAGACACAACAAAATTCATAAGTGTTTTGCCAGGGATTTGAAGGATCGACTTTTGAGTTTAATACGGGTGATGTAGCAATTAACATCTCTCATACTGTGCTATCCCACATTGTGTTATACCATACTGTGTTATCCCATATTGTGTTATACCATACTGTGTTATCCTATATTGTTATTTCATACTGTCCTATCCCACATTGTGTTAGCCCATATTGTGTTATCTTATACTGTATTCCCCTGACTGTTATCGCAGACAGTGTTATATGATAGTGCGTTATTCCATCCTGTGTTATCTCATATGATGTTATTGTATACATAGTTATCAGTCACTTTACCAAAATCCTCAAATATCTTAGAAGACCGAGATTGGAAAAATGGAAAAAGAAACCTATCAAGGAAGAGGCAAGGCGATTTACATAACCTGAAGTTGTAGACTGTACGTTTTCCCACTGAAGACAGACCTGGTCTCCCAAGGTCGTGCGGTGAATGAGTAAGGTTTAGCCGTAAGAGCACCCACGGGGCACAGATCCACGACGTTACCGGACAGTTCGGTCTTGAGGATCTTGTCGACGTAAGTGCCGACTAGCATGCCACTGCCGCGACCCGTGGTGCCGAGGTCATCGACCCCCGCGACTTCGCTAGCGAACCTATAACAGGGCGGGGCGACGTTTGACGGCTGCTTGATTATTACGAGTAAGAGTGCGTTTTATACACAATACTGATGGCCTCGTTGAAGATCTATCGAATCTTAGATCAACGATCTTAATACAAGTCTTCGTCAATATTTAAACTCCCTGGTGTGCCCAGGTTCAATCTCGCAAGCCTTAGCACGAACAGCCGTGTTCCTAGTCAATTGCATCGATCTAGTCAATGCAGAGATCTAGTCAATGCATCGATCTAGTCAATTGCATCGATCTAGTCAATTGCATCAATCTAGTGAAGTGCATCGATCTAGTCAATTGCATCAATCTAGTCAATTGCATCGATCTAGTCAATTGCATCGATCTAGCCAATTGCATCGATCTAGTCAATTGCATCGATCTAGTCAATTGGATCGATCTAGTCAATTAGATCGATCTAGTCAATTGCATCGATCTAGTCAATTAGATCGATCTAGTCAATTGCATCGATCTAGTCAATTGCATCGATCTAGTCAATGCATCGATCTAGTCAATTGCATCGATCTAGTCAGTTGCATCGATCTAGTCAGTTGCATCGATCTAGTCAATTGCATCAATCTAGTCAATTGCATCGATCTAGTAAATTACATCGATCTAGTCAGTTGCATTGATCTAGTCAGTTGCATCGATCTAGTCAATTACATCGATCTAGTCAATGCATCGATCTAGTCAATTACATCGATCTAGTCAGTTGCATCGATCTAGTCAGTTGCATCGATCTAGTCAACTGCATCGATCTAGTCAATTCCATCGATCTAGTCAATTCCATCGATCTAGTCAATTGCATCGATCTAGTCAATTGCATCGATCTAGTCAATTGCATCAATCTAGTCAATTGCATCAATCTAGTCAATTCCATCGATCTAGTCAGTTGCATCGATTCATTAATAAACAACAATCGATGACGGGACACCGGGTAAAAACACTGCCAAAAATTGCCGCCGTTTTCTCAGGTGACAATACCATAAACAATGCGATTAAAGCTGGATAGATATTAAAGTGGGATAGATATTAATGCTCGATGGCTATTAATGCTGGATAGATATTAATGCTAGATTGATATTACTGCTGGATGGATATTACTGCTGGATAGATATTAATGCTGTATAGATATTAATGCTGGATTGATATAAATGCTGGATAGATATTAATGCTAGATTGATATTACTGCTGGATAGATATTACTGCTGGATAGATATTACTGCTGGATAGATATTAATGCTGGATAGATATTAATGCTGGATTGATATTAATGCTAGATTGATATTAATGCTAGATTGATATTAATGCTGGATTGATATTAATGCTAGATTGATATTAATGCTAGATTGATATTAATGCTGGATGGATATTAATGCTGGAAGGATATTAATGCTGGATAGATATTAATGCTGGATAGATATTAATGCTGGATGGATATTAATGCTGGAAGGATATTAGTGCTGGATCGATATTAATTCTGGATGCATATAATTCTGGATGGATATTAATGCTGGATGGATATTAATGCTGGATGGATATTAATGTTGGATGGATATTAATTCTGGATGCATATATTTCTGGATGGATATTAATGCTGGATGGATATTAATGCTGGATGGATATTAATGCTGGATGGATATTAATGCTGGATGGATATTAATTCTGGATGGATATTAATGCTGGATGGATATTAATGTTGGATGGATATTAATGCTGGATGGATATCAATACTGAATGGATGGACGGACGGTGGATGAAGCAGGATGAGGAGAACCTACCAGAACATTCTAGAACACAGACCTGATGCAGCGAGTACAGTGGATACAGCGTGTCATGATCGTCTTGACGAGGGGCCCCAGGTTCTTGTCTTCCACGGCTCTGAATAAACATACAGGCAATATTTGTGATGATTCTTACACAAATAAATTCTGTTCGGGTCATTCGATTAGACAAATCGTCGGGCCAAATATTTACATTAGGGCCAAATAACAATACAATCGTCGGGCCACACGTCGATGTTACAGCTGCAGCAATTTTCGCGCATTTAGGTCATTACGTACAACAACCTTCGGGCTACAGTTCCTGTTTAAGCCAATCAGTAGAACAATTTTCGAGTTACATGTTTCACAATTAGGTATCACTGACTGGAACAACCTTTCGGCCACATAATTTATTAAGTTAGCCAGGATTCCCGTGTCTGTCCACAAGAGACGTACCGCTTGCCGGTGAAGTCGATGTCTGTGTACCGGCTACGGTCGCTGCCAAACACCATCGATTGGTCCTGCAAAATCATCACACGGATCGTCAGTGATCGTCACATGGATCGCCACAGTGATCGTCACATGGATCGACACAGTGATCGTCACAGTGATCGACACAGTGATCGACACAGTGATCGTCACACGGACCATCACAGTGATCGTCACATGGTTCGACACAGTGATCGTCACAGTGATGATGACAGTGATCGTCACATGGATCGTCTCATGGCGAACTCGTCAGTCAGTCGGCATCAATCACAAAAACAAAAAATCCAACGGAGTTCCATTGATTACTTACACTAAGGCTTTGTGAAATAGCTGACTTGCGTTAGTTTTGGCGCAAGTGGTTGGAAGGGTGGGTAATCGAGGTTTAAGACAGATACTCTTTTTGTGATGGGGGTTTTTTTCCCCGCACCTTCCACTATATGGATTGAGTTATATTTTCATACTTGGAAAATATAGAAAGACTCAACGAATGTCTAACGAGCTAATCGAATTAGTAGGTGCAACCGACATAAAAACATTCGCTACCATAAAGAAACGTTTACTACCATACATAAACATATAATACCATGAATAAACATTTACTACCAAAAAATAAACATTAACTACCATATATAAACATTTACTACCATAAATAAACATTAACTATCATATATAAACATTTACTACCATATGTAAACATTAACTACCATATATAAACATTTACTACCATAAATAAACATTGACTACCATAAGTAAACATTAACTACCATATATAAACATTTACTACCATAAATAAAACAGCTAAAAGCCTCCCTTATTCGCTCTACCTCCGTTAAAAAATTAATTGTAACTATCGCGACGAGTGACCTTACCTGAAGGTCGCATTCTCCCCCTTGATCACATATGGGGCAGTCGAGGGGGTGGTTCATCAGGAGGAATTCCATCACTCCCTCCCTATAACGATATGTAAAGGTAATTAGGGGGAGATAATGTAGTTTAATTTACAGCAAATGTCCGTGAATAATCTGGAGCAAATTGAACGAGAGGTCTGGAAATGCTCGCATTAATAAATAAATGATGAAAAATTAAAAAAATCGCTAGAACAGCAAGCAAAAAGTTTTGCAGAGAATGTCTTGGGAACATAAATTTTTTAACAAAGTTAAACATCGACAAAGGTCACTCAAATCTTTTGACAATTCTCAATGATACGACGCCATAGACTATATCCGCCAGAATACAATACTCCACAATAAACAATGTTCTTGGGGGAAATTTTTAAAAAAAAACTCACAAACTGCCGGGAATTACCTCCCTTTGCTCCAAAGACATTAAAAAATCCAGTCTGTTGTAGTAAAAGTCCAATAAATGATACCAATATATATTACGAAACAGTGAATCAAATACATGAGATTATGCTTTAGAATTATGTGGCCCCTGACCTTGCTCTGCGTGTGATTTCGGAGTCAGTTTTGATTCTCATACCCTTCATCACCGGCCAGGCACAAGACGCCACCGGCTACAAAAAACAGTCACATGACACATAATACATCACAAAATATCCAATAGAACACATGAACGCCTAAAGAATAAGCTTATCACCCATTATCACAAAAGTGCCACATTTTATCACGCATTATATAATATATTAAGAGACATAAGTTCAGATATTAGTTACATATATTATACCTCGATTACGTTTAATTTTAAATCCTAAGTGTTATTTGAATCAGATGTGCTGACTGTAGTTTTTCAGTTGCATCCTTGCTTGGATAAACCACTTTATCCCGACATCTATGTATCTATGGTCAACTTAAAGTGCCAATGAAATTTATATGTGACTATGAAAATAAATATGCAATAAAAGTGTAAAGATGTGACGAGAAGCCTTGCTAATGGTAGATTATCACTAGGGGTGGGGAACAAATAGCCAGGGGGAAGAGATCAATAGGCCGGGAAAACCGTATGAATCGGGATGGGGAAGGAGAACAAACGCCCAATGGGTATGGGATCAATGGGCCAGGGGATGGAAATTAATGGAGCAGGGGTCGGCGAGGGTTGGTGGGTGCTGGATGAGGGCTGGTGGTTGATGGGCGAGGGTTGGTGGTTGATGGGCGAGGGTTGGTGGTTGATGGGCGAGGGTTGGTGGTTGATGGGCGAGGGTTGGTGGTTGATGGGCGAGGGTTGGTGGTTGATGGGCGAGGGTTGGTGGTTGATGGGCGAGGGTTGGTGGTTGATGGG
>WURV02158314.1:0-16081 GCA_011762755.2 Epimenia babai | reverse complement strand
ATATTCTGTGAATTAATTAGCATTTCCTTCATCACTTGATAAAGAATATTTATATTCAAAAGCTTGTGAAATTTAGGTACACTAATTCACGAAAATAATTCCCACTAAACCGTGACTATATAAATACGAAAATAACCACATCTGTCATATGTAAGTGTGGATATATATTACATCGATAAATCAAGAGCTACGTAATGGGAAAGAGGGTAAAATCACCAAATCCTGGTTGGGGCGAGGTTAATTTTTGGGCTAGGATGTAAAAGCCCCCCTCCCCGAATTTCCGCGGTCGGTAAGATCTATTGTCATAGAGGCTGGTAGTGGATATTATATACACGTATTGGCGATACTTGTGAAAACTTTCCAATTCTACGTAATTAAAAGAAACAGCAAAAATAATAGAAAATTCAAAGTGAAATCCCCACTCAAGATGTCACAAAGTCTGATGATTTGTATCCATGGATATATAAAACCACAATGTATGTAATTCATTGACATCAAATCGTGAAGAAAACGATTACAACTTGAAGATTTTTGATAAAGCAAAATTGAGGTATGGGTAAAACTACAGAGAAAATGTCCCACAATTCCTAGTATCAGTTCTATTCTCGTAGTGGAGCAAAGTAAAAGTCCCCTATTGCTACGTGACAGGTGTTATGTTTCTTACGGGTCCCATATAGTAGAAATCGACAAAATCAGGCCCCTAAAGCTCTTTTCATGGAATAATAGTAAACAGAAAGAAAATCAAATTAAACCTAAAAGGGAGTTTCAAAATTTTTATTAAAAAGCAATATTAAAACCCGATTAATCACATTTCCTAGGGTCATACTAACGTATCACCGATGAAGGCTAAGCACAAAAAGTAAAGCGAGTGTCGGATTCAATAACAATATTTCGTACAGTAAAAATTATGATATGATACAACATACACATGCTTCATACACATATCAGTAAACAGAGTTTAGGATGTACGTATGGAACAACTGGTCGCCATTAACTTCTTTAGAAAGTTCACCTAAAGTCCTAAACCGTAATTAATAAAATGTTGCTGTTGATTGTTCGTGCTATGCTCTTCCAGGCGTAGCGGTGGATAGAGCAAAAGCAAGGGAGAGCATTGGGCGAGGCGCATGAGAATACCCTTGATCGCGTCATGGTGGTTGTGCTTTAGAAAATCTATGCAATTAACATCAAGACATTTCAAGCTTGTTTATTTCTTAAAACATATGTAACAATAATATATATACATTGACCGTCGATACCTGCCCATGCACGCGACTAGTGGAGGATGTTGATGGGAAGCTTACTTGTTATTATTTATAGTGTCTTTCGTTTAACATAACCTAGACCAATATTTACAATGTTGATGGCCACTTATAAGTAAGGAAGAATTAACCTATACACAAGAAAATAACCCAGTATGTTACAGGATTAGTATTACATAGGTTACGATAAGGGATCGCCTAGCAAGAGCCATCGGTTTGAGGATGATGTCACGGAGCGCATTCTGGATAGATGTATGTGTTGATGGATCTTATGCCAGGTGGTAGACTGTTGAAGGTCAGATGGCCCAAGTAATGTAGCGATCATTGCCCGACTGTCTTGTTCATTCTTGGAATGTGCATTTTATGAGTAGTGGAGGAACGAAGGGCAATGTTACTTATGGCAGTTGGCTCAGCGAAAATTGGTGTTCGTGAAGGTGATATGGAGTGGTTTAGTTTGTAAATTTCGCAACGGAATAAATATTTACGTCTTTTAGCTAATGAAGGTATGTTAGTAAAAGATTAGGGGTGGGAAATATTAGTACCATGTGGAGATTGTGCAATTATTCTTAAGCATCTGTTTTGAATAGTTTCTAGTTTTGTGGAATTAGTGGTGGGCATGTTGAATAGGACAGGAGAAGCATATTCCAGAATGGGTCGTATTAGTGAAGAGCAAAAAAGTCGTGCTGTGTCTTGATTGATAAGGCGACGAATACGTGAGAAGTGAATGACAATTGGCATTACCTTAGTTTTTAACGATGTGACGTGAGTGTTCCAATTGAGCGACGAGTCAAGGATTACCCAAAGATATTTTATCAAAGAATCCATCTATGAATCAAGGATAGCGAAGAGGGATGGTAGTCATCGACATTAGCAAGTGTGAGGATGAGTAGGTTGTGATCTACGGTGTCAAATGCCTTTTTGATATCAAGTACCATTAGACAAATTTGTCGTTAGTCTTGTTATCAAGAATTTTTAGCCACTTGTTAGTAAGTTGTAAGAGTAAAGATTGTGTTGAGCGATTCTTTCTAAAGCCATATTGTGAGGTAGATATGAGATTCTGTTATTCTACAAAGATTCTTATTTTCTCCTTTTAGGTGCCATTATAATTTTGATGGGAAACTTACCTAGTGTAATTACTCGAGCATCCCATGCATTTATACCAACGATTCACCCACGTACAGCTTTTCATTTTTATAGGCACAAATAAAAAAGGCGATAGTCTACATAAAAGAGTCATTACCCGAAAAGAGAATGCAACAGAAAGACGTCTGATATACGTATCAGTATATTTGTACTTCCCAAAATTTTTGAAATGTTTATTGACCCGCCTATCAGACGAGGGGTAGACTTAAAGGATTGAAATTTTGTCTTAAAAACCCGTCTTATAGGCGAGTATATATGGTAATCTACCAGATATCTAAATCCGTGCAAATTGTTTAGTTTCACGAACTTATGAAAACTCCTAGGAAACTAGCAGAGAAACCAGGACATCAAAGACAGATGAGAATTAACTATAAAGCAGTACCATTTTGAAGTAATATATTTGCAAGTTCAAGACATTACGTTTAGTGTTTGTGGTAAAGTCAATTGTGACCCTCCATTATCAGACTAGGATTCCAAATAGGATTGATGTTGCAATAATAGTCTGATTTTTGACAGAATCTAGATATACGGTTCTTTGATAAGCATGGTGGGTCAGATTACCAGTGTCGGGCATAATAACTATGGGGTTGGCCCAGCATGCGGAGACTTATACCACACTGCCCGGTCGAGGATTCACAAAGTGTCAAATTAGTCCCGCCACAGGACTTGAACACTGGGTAGACTTTTTGTACTAACTCCTTGTCGAATATAATGGTGCTCTTATTAAGGAGAGAAACTCCACGTAAGTTGAATATATTATACCCAAGCATGGTATATTGCCTTGGCATATTTACCATCACACTCAACAACACTGTAATTGGTTCGGTAGTAGTCTTGGGAGACAAGATTTTTCGTTCACCTCTGCGTGAAAAGTACAAGATGTCCTTGTCACATAAAACCCCGTATGACAACTTTTCAGAAGTGACTAAATCCTGGTTGTGATGTGGCGTGGAGGATAATCCGAGGAAAAAGTCTGGACCTTGCACATTTATCTGACTCCATTCAACTTTGGTATACGAATAAAAGTTGCAACTGAGTGGAACCGACGAGTTTCTCCTGTATTTCTCTTCAAGTCTTGAGAATTTCTCAATATCTAAATCAGAATCTGATCTCCCTGTAGTAGGGAATACAACACAATTTCACACATGATCATGGAGACAGTTGAGTGAAATTATATAAAATTGTCTGCGGTGAGTAACCGGGTGATGTCAGTGTACTGTATAGAATGGTGGAATGACATATTAATATATACATGTAATGTACACAACGTTGGTCACCAGATATGAAATGCTATTAAAATTTACACATCCTCCATCATTAAATTTCACTGTAACACTGTAACAATTAAGCCCAAATCTTCCAATCTCAGAAATTCACGATCCAGGGCATTCTTCAAAATTCCCTATGCATGAAGTGATTGTGTAGTTGCATGAAGTGATTGTGTAGTATTTAGTCGCGTAGTTCATCTTGCCCACTGGAACTATTAACTCAAGTGTAACAAGTAAGTAAAAGGTAAAGGTAAAAGTTAAGGTTTTGGTGCTACTTTATAATTAAATGTCAGTCGCATGTACGACACTGCCCTGAGATGTTTTTTATAATAAACCCATAAACCATTCCACGACAAGTCTTCCTCAATATTCAAGCACAAAAATCTTGCTCATTTCCTATTGTGGAAGGCGCGGGAAAAAATCCCTGGTTTATGCTGGTTCGAACTCGCAACCTCTGGCATGAGAGGCAGCGCTTCTCACCACTACACCACTGGCGCCTACAGTGGATTGTGTTTGGAAATAGCAAAACAAAGTTTTGAATTTTGAAGTATATAAGAATGGATCTCTAATCTTTTCAATGAGTGCTCAATGAAGATGAAGGGGTAATTGCTTTCCATATCCTGTACAAACTAGACTAGTAAATTACATGCTCGCGGTCAATTTTTTTGCACAATTGCTGCTTGTTTGTTCACCTGGCTTATGCTCAGTGAGCTTTTCAGATCGGACTCTGTCCACCGTCTGTCCATCTGGTGCTAACATTTTCTTAAAAACATCTTCTCAACAACCATTTATCATAGAGATTTGCCATTTTGCAAATATTCTCCTAGGCTTGGTCTCTTTGAGATGTTTTAAGTTTATTATCATCTGACCAAGAGGAAGTAACCTCTGACAATGTTTATATTTTTAGTTAGAAAAATTTCATACTCAACAACCGCTTGTCACAGAGCTCTGCAATTTTGCAGATATTATCATTGAGTTCATCTCTTATAGATTTGTTAAGTTTATCATCATCATCATCTGACCAGGGGGAAGTAATTTTGCCAATATTTGTATTTTTACTCAAAAAATCTGTCTAAGACTTGCTTTTTCCAGAGCTCCACAATTTGGCAGCATGTGGAGGCCTCTTTGGCTTTTCTCAAGAACCATTTATCATAGAGCATTGCCATTTGGCAATTATTCTCCTAGGGTTGGTCTATTGCATCTGTAAATTTTTATCTTGTGAAACCCAGGATTAGAATTCTGGCGAGATTTGGAAACCTCAGTGCTAAATAACAGTATTATATTTTTAGAGACAATCGAAATTTGGTATTTTACTCAAAAGATCAATTATACTGACACCATCATTGAACTGATAAAAAATTTAAAATTGACTTCCTCACATGGTATGTGTGGATTATCTCCCCTGTGGTTTATCTCCTATGCGAGACATTCATTATACCTCATTCTGGTACATACACATTGCAGTCATTAACATTTATATTCCTCGGTTGTTTCCGATATATCGTTATTGTTATTATATTATTTTGCAACATTCTAAACTATAGGAAACACAGTTAATTTATTAAGTGTTAAGTTTGACAAAATCATCTCAGGTAAGTGAAGGGACATGGGTTTTATGCCAATGTGTTCATATGGCAACAAGAAAGTATTTCTGAGTGTGATAATAATCAGTTGTATGATTATCACGGCAGGGGGTCGCGAAACAAACCGATTTCTCCAGTCGTCAAATTGAGCGATGGTTTCGCATCGAGAACAGCCGCACCTGCCCATCGAAATTACAAAAGTTTGCTGAAAGCATGTACGTGTGTATTATATACTACGTTCCGTTCCAAACATTCTTACAGTGCATGTTTGGTGTATCTTATAAGGGAGTGTTCAAAATGTTCCTAGGGTTCGTGTCTGTATCGTATAGGGAGTGTTCAATACGTCTTCAGGGTGCCATGTCTAAATTATCTTATAGAGAATCTTAAAAGGTAAAGGTAAACTACAACATTTATTGACCGCAAGTGTCAGCCAATAAAGGCTCTCAGATGCAGAAGCCCCTCAGGTTTACAGTGAAATTTTTTTGGCAAGTATTCAGCGCAAGTACAATACCTTCGAGACTCGCATATCACCCCACCAAGGATAATATCGAGCATCTACCCATTTTGTAGGTGGGTTTACTCCAGCAATCGTGGATAAATGACTTGCTGAGGATCATCTATGTATTTTCTGTATTTATATGTCTATTATATAGGATTTATTAAAAACATTCTCAGAGAGCATTTACTTGTGTATTATACAGGTGATTGTATTTTAAAAATTCACACAGTGCATGGACTGTGTGTATTTTTCATTTAGTTAAGAATAGCACTTTTCACCCCGGAAAATGCCACAGTCAAATGCTCCTACCACTACGCTAACTGCTCCCTCCATACGTATGTGTGTAGTATACGTTCTTGTTACTTGTAACTAGGCACATCGACAATTGCATCTGACTGTTAATCAGTATGAGTGATATTCTGATATTCTCCCACCTCAGAAACTATCAAAATTCTGTTCTTGTCCACTCACCTCTAATTAGGACTTCAAAAACTTTCTCAGAGAGCATATACATGTGGGTTATATAGTCCTTGTCAAGAAAAGATACTTTTTATGGATTTGTTCTGGCATCAGGTATAGGATGCTTACTGGTTCATTGGGAGTTTATGATGCGTTTAATTGTCATATATTGCCATCAAATTTTGTGGATTATGTTCATTAGTATTTTTTATAGAGACTGTAATTATTCACAAACTTGAAGTTGTCAACATTTGGTATTGCATGGATTATAATGTTCATGATACATTGTCTCTGCGTTATTCACTTAAATTTATGATTTTTAGGTGGCGTTTTACATTTTACATATCGGTTTTCTCCTTCGGAACATATGTCTTATGGGATGTGAGTATTCGATAACTAATTACCCTTGTCACTGTGTGAATGTTGTACTTAACATATAACATGTATATAACAGTGGACAGGAAGCGGGTTTACAGTTGTGATGAAATGTGTGAGAATATAAAGTTCTCATTGAACTTGCTCTCATGTTTCTCTTCATGATTGAAGACTGCCACAAAACTAGTCGTCCCTTTCTTATCACTAAAACTTAACATTGAGTTGATTAGCCTCACTTATAAGATGTGGGGGAAAAGACTCACCGCGAAAAACCCACCCTGAGTCTGGCCAGACAGTTGACCTTCTTGACAGTTGACCTTCTTGACAGTTTACCATCATACATCTGCGTTTCTGGTTCTAAATGTCTACAGACAGGCTACATAGGTTGCACACTCCACTGTGTTTATGATAATCAATCGTTATTAATAATGGGATGATGACATAGCGGGGAGGTGAGCAACATAGACCATCAATAGAGCATGTATTGACATCTGAAGCATAGCCACATCAGAGGGGAAAACCCTAACAGAACCACACTGCAAGGGCTACCCAGACCCCCATGAGCAGAGGGTCTTAAGGCACTTTTTACCCTGAGAAATGCCACAAGTAGTATGGTTAGCAGGAATAGGTCCAGAGTCTTTTGGATTCAAAGTCTAATGATCTAACCATTAACTGCACCGATTCTACTCAATAGTGAGAGTGTTTCACATTAGGCCTGGATATGCTTTGTAGAGGTATTTTTGATTTATCCTATGTTTGAAAAGGTGTGTTTAGTTCTGGACAGTCACATTAGATGTAACACTGTACAGCCTGTATTCTGGCTCTACAGTCTATAGACACCCGTACATCTAGACATCCTTACATCGAGATATTTATACATCCATATATTGGTGATGTATATATGTATTTAATAATTACAACACAACATAAAAATGGATATGTAAAGTGTGCAGTGTGCAATGTGCCTTGATTTGAGGTTTCATGTAAAAGACTCGACACTCTCCATGATAGGCACACTGAGCAACGTCTATTGTATCATTTGAGGTTTTGCTCATCTAAGTTTGATATCAGCTGTTCCGACTAGCACCAGAGATTACATTTTGTTGGTGGTTTAAACAGTAGCTAATGGTTTTACAATACTCCACACTGTATCAAGTATGTCTAACATTGTTGACCGATGGTTACCTGGGAACATTGGTGATTTCAGAAGCCTTGGTTCAGCGACACTCTACAATGCTGGATCGGTTACCCCCACCATGTATGTACAGTCTGTACAGTATATTCACTTAACTCATTTACACTGAGTATATTCTGTAATGTTTCATGTTCTAACTCTAGTGAAATCAGCGCTACAGTTTAACTATTTTTATATAATGCATACCGGTACAAGTAGCTGACATGAATTAGTATTGACATTTCAGTCAAACATTATGTTGCTCTAGATTAGAAGTTCTTCATTATTGTTGCCCTTTCAGACAATATAATAGTGTAAAGGGTGATTAACTCCCCTGTCCTATGGATAGTTTTTCTGTGTGACGCTAGATAACAAGTATGAGTTGGCATTTTCTTTGTAACCTAGTATAATTTCTTCGAGCCTTTGAGGAAATTTTATAATAGGAAAAAATGACGATTGTTACAAAAATTTTCTTGGAAACCTTCTTTTCTTTAGATTACTTTCCTGCTATTCTTAGACCACATTGGCTATCCCACATTAAAATCACGTAAATTTTGTTATGACTGTTTTATAATTGTACACAACTTGGATTGTGTTGACATTTTTCTTTTGAGATTTGTTTTATTTGGGCTTGTAAATCAGTTAAGCAACATTCGGGATATATTTTATTATTCAGGTGAGCATTGTGACACCCTAATGATTTGGGTTCCACGAGATTTTTTCACCTGCTTCTTTAACAATGAAAATACGAGTCCCAAAAGTTTGCAGTACATCTCACTAGCTACAGGATACTAGGTTTGGAACAATCTTGTAACCAGATGGGCCTAATACTATTTATGGGTAAGAAACTGTCATCCTCTGGTGGGATTCTCAGCTGTGCTGCGCTCTGAGCTCTCCACATCCAGTAACATCATAGTCTGAATCATGTCAAGCACGAACACTGTATATAAATAGTCATTTTCTGCACATCTGTATATTTTTGCATATTATATTGTGCATATCTGTTTATTATTTTCTGTTGTGCTGATTCAAATTGACAATCAGAAATCTAAATATTTTACGTAAAGTAAATTAGGCATTTATATCTCGCACTTAAAAGCCGCTTGCGCAGCTTGGCAAATCCCTGTTTACAAGGACCCACAGGGGTGTTGACAGCTCTATAACAGGCGCCAGTAAGCCACTCACAAATTTACTGTCCCAGTGCATATTAATTTTCGTTGCCACAAAGAAATTTCACCGGTACTTATTTATGGCTAAGTCGACCAGAGCAATCGGGATATAGTACCTTGCCCAAGGATACAACGGGAACACACAATGGCATTGCTCAGATTCGAACCTTCCACCTTCTGGTTTGGAGGTCGGCGCTCTACCACTGAGCCATCCCGTTCCCCCACACATAAGTAGATATACGATATAATCTATACACAGAGCACAATGGTATGGTACAACTGTAACATTATGTAAGAATCTTATACTTTTGATAAATTTTTTACTATAGGAATGGGTAGCTGTGTGTGAGTCTGATAACGTAGTTTAAGAGATAAGGGCAACGCCGTTCATGTAGACGAACTAATTTTATTGATCACAAGCTTTCGCATAAACACTCTCCTTCATCAGGTGATGAAAGTGGAGTGAATACGCAGGTTTATATACAGGTCAGGTGTGTTATTCGCGTGTGTGTATATATAAACCTGCGTTGTCATTTTACTTTCATCTCTTGATGAAGCAAAGTGTTTATGAGAAAGTGTGTCAAGGATAAAATTAGTTCGTCTACAAAAAAGGTTTTGCCTTTATCTCTTAAACTAAAAACTTTGTGTACACATAGTGTACTATATACCAGTAGGTGGTCTGAGATACTCAAGTGTGTGTGTGGGGGGCCCTCCCATACGCCATTATCAGCCCCATACATGATCCTCATTAATTCCAGAATGTTTAGTACTCGTAGCGATATATGTTTACATGTTTGCAGCATGTGACGAGCGATTTGTACTGGTATATGATGATAGAACTGGCATACTATTGGTCGGCTCTGTTCTCTCAGTTCAGAGACATCAGGAGAAAGGTTAGCCATCGGTCATTATTGGTCATACTTCGTGTATGTTGTATTTTTCAGTTTTATTCTTGTAGGCAGTTAACAGAGTTAGAGATAGAAAAAACAAGAGATGGTGCATTTGCCAGACTTGGAGGTTTATTGACTCACAAGCCTTCATATAAACATAGTACACTCACACGGGTCAGCGTTAAAATGGTGGGTACTGGGTAGCCATTATCTGGCAAATAATGGAGTCCAAGATCAAAGGCAACAACATCTTGTTAGAGACTAAGTGATTTTATTGATCACATACCTTACTTTACAAAAACGCTTTACTTCATCAAGTGATGACATAAAGAAAGCAGTTACGTTTGATCCTTTACTTTTACAGTCACCTGATGGACCATATGAAGAGTATCTATGAAGTGTACCGATGAAGTGTATTGACGAAGTATACCAATGAATTGTATTGATGCAGTATATCATTGAAGTATATCGATGAAGTGTATCGAAGTGTATCAATGAAGTGTATCGATAAAGTGAATGGATGAAGTATATCATTGAAGTGTATCGATGAAGTGTATCATTGAAGTATATCGATGAAGTGTATCATTGAAGTATATCGATGAAGTGTACCATTGAAGTATATCGATGAAGTGTACCATTGAAGCATATCGATAAAGTGTATCATTGAAGTATATTGGTTAAGTGTATCGATGAAGCGTATCAATGAAGTGTATCATTGAAGTATATCGATGAAGTGTACCATTGAAGTATATCGATGAAGTGTATCATTGAAGTATATTGATTAAGTGTATCGATGAAGCGTATCGATGAAGTATATCCATACACAACTCTGTAATTTCACCAAATCTTTAGTCGTATATTTCCCTTTTGTGTTTTCATTTGTTCACGAAGGTCACTATTCTGTATTCATGTGTTTATGTAACATTTCTTTAGCCTAATGCACAATGTTCAACACAGGTTAGAATTGGGTCTTGATTTATCTATCCAAGATAAAAGATATAAGAAGAATTGTATGACTCGTACTATTATGTATGCTCCACATTGAGCTGATAGTGGCTTCTTGCGTGTGATCCACCATTTATACCCACGTTATTACTGGCACAGTCAATAGCATCAACATAGAGGGTGAGCGGTGGGGCTACTGCGTTTCTGGGTATTTATTCTGTGAAAGAGTCGTCTGGATATTCAACAAAAAGCAGGCATTTTATGTGACACATTATTAGTGATTTATCCCAATATTCACCACTCAGTAATATGGTTGATATGAATGAAAGACACGACACCTATTTGTTATTTCAATACACTGCTTTTATCCATTCACGCGATCTATTGTTGCCAGAGATTATCTCCCTTAATGAAAGTTCCGCATGTCAACAGCGGTGGAATGCAATATTCACTGGCTTGAGCTTTTAATCACTAGGTATTGTGACTATACACGCTTGTTGCTGAATTATGATTGTTACCGTAACAAACATATGAATTGTTATTGGTCAATAATTATCGCTCAATTACTTTTTAAATGTGAATAATGTAGATAGGCACCGTTCTTGTTGAATCATTGGGGTAAAAAATTAATGTGTCCGTGAATTCTGTAAATTTAACTGTTTAGCATTTTATGTACCAGTTTCCTGTGGAATATGAGTCAGTATACAAGAGAAAGTAGAATCACAATTCTGTCGCCGATCAAGAAAGTTTTTTATTGAATGAAAATTTTTCTTATGCTGAAGAAAAACACTCCATTCCCAATGCACCCAATGTAAAATAATAATAATTTTGACAGTTGGCATGGAAATGCAGTAGATTTATTTATACAGCGGTCTCATATACCCGATTATAACAATGGAATATGGGTGACATCGGATAACTTGGAGTAGACTGTATGTGCTGTTGAATACCGTATGTTGTTTTTAACTAAGCGAATCATGTAAGCCCCTCGCTCTTCGTGTCACGATGTCGCGAATTATTTCTTGTCTGGAATGTGGTTTTAGGTCAATAATACAGATAGGAAACTTGATATCCGTAAAACTGGGATTATATATTCTTAACTTGACCAGAAATAGGTTAGGGTGTTGAAGGGGTGTGTCTATCGATGATACTCTGGTGTAGATCATCAACATCTCGATGATATGCCGCTGTAGTTTGTTGTCTGATATCCGTGTCGCCTCTATATGTATGTTCTTTAATCACACATCCGAATTGTAATCTACTGGGTTGAGGTCGTGTCTGTTCGGTAGCCATACGCCTGGTAGTATGTAATCCGCTGTATCATTTGCCAGGAACGTGACCATCTCACAAGCTCGATATACAGTTGCATTAACTTGATAAAAATGTAAGGGTCATACACAGTTCGCAGATATGGTAAAAAATGTTGCAGCAAAATGAGCAGATCCCTATAAGATGCGCGGTTAATGTTATCGTCAAGCTCGACATAGTCAGGGGTTGTTTGTTTAAACCTAATACTCACATTGATGCCATTAGCTTATTGCTGAATCATGGGCAACGAGGCAAGAAAGAGCCTCTTTCTTTGACAGTGTCTTTTATCAGATTATCAGAGAACTTACTCTTACATTTTTTCGGACATTTTAACTTTTTGAAAGACACTGTACTCTGAACACATTTTTGTCAGTAAACCAGATTGATCATGTTGCATTATGGTTAGGGTATTATTTAAGGAACTTCTTACTTATCTTTCTAACCATGCTTTTCTTTTATGTGCCATGAGTTCGTTCATTCTGTGTTTCTTAAAATATTGTGGACAAGAATCTTGTCCTCACTAAAGCGTTAATAGAAGATAATGAGATGTCATTTTCATGTGGATTTGGTCTGTATGTGTGTGACTTGGCCTCCTCATACAACATGCCAGACTCCACAAAGGACACAGTCTGTTGCTGCCTACTCTCAATCGCTACAATCGTTCATATACAACAGTTCAATATAATGGATTTGTACTCAGAACTGCTACATGTTTAAATCATTAACTGAAAGACTAATGTCAAAACCTGACTCCGAGAACTGTTTATTAAGTTATTTATTGCGAATGGCAGAAGTGCTGTTTATCATCATCTTGATCATTTGATCATAATCAGGTGTGTTTGCTATTGCTACATGTATGCGTGTATGCGTCGTGTATGTGTGTGCGGTGCAGGATGCTGCAGTCATGTTGATCCACCACATCTCCACCATCATCCTCATGGTCTGTGGGTGGATGAATGCCCACGTGAGGAGCTGCACCCTCATCGTCTACATCCACGATTCGGTCGACTATCTCATGGAAGTCAGTTCTACATTAATTCGCTCAATTCACTTCTTATATTTATCATTTTATGCAGTACAGCTAACCATCTAACCAGCTATTATGTAATTATGTATCACTCTTCAGCGAGTTATTTATCCCCAATATTTGGAGTACAGTCAGTACCCCCATCTCTTCAATCAGTGGATGCCTTATATACTGTAGTAGCACGGAAACTTACTTATAGTATTATTTTTCTTTCACAGATGATATTTCTGTATCCACAATCTCTGCACTAAATAGCGTAAAAAGCATTTATTGATGCTACAATCAAATCTGATAGTGTCATGATGTTTATGTCTCTTACACACAGTGTCTTGGAATACACCAAATTCATCTCTTCAAGTCACGACTCTCACGATATCTAACCATCGTAGTTAATTTGAAAAACCCGACAAAAAGTTTAGTTATGTATAATACTTGCCATACCTTTGCATGAAGTCTATTCGAGAGTATTGTAGTATTGTACAAGAGATGTGTATGGCGACACTGCCATAGTTCACCAGCTGTGATGCCACTGTACTGTCTGCGATGAATTTCAGGCAGCCAAGATGGCCAAATACAGCCGTCACGAGAGGCTGTGTAATGTGTGTTTCGTTGTGTTTCTGCTTGCTTGGTTCATCACGCGTCTAATCATTCTACCGACCAGGTGCACTTATCCGCTATACTGCATGTTCTCTCTCCTTTTAACTGCTTTAATGGTGCAATTCCTTGTGGTTAGCATTTACACACCTATAGATTATCAGTGTGCTGTTGGACATGTTATGATGTGACACATGTGATGGCCACGTGATGAAATAAAGGCGGACACAACTTTGTATTCGAGTAAGTCTGACAGTTACATTGATAGACACTCGGTGATTCCAGAGAAATGAGGTGCTGCCGGCCGCGTGTATTAGTACTTAAGGCAATTACTACTGTTACAATGTTGTCACAAGCATTAATTAACTGGGTATGTTATGGTATGTTATGGTAGAGGGACGTTTTGGAGAGGGGACGTTTTGACCTGCTTCACATTGATTTTACCACTTCGATTCTCACCACCATCGTAGTTACTGACAATTTTACGTCGGTAAAACAAGGGAAAAACGCGGCTATTTCGAACTTGAAATCTCTTTTGGTTTTATGACTGGGTGGGTTGGTCAAATCATACAATTTTTATTGCATGGGTTGTTCACGGTGAGCGTTGATTACTTTTTCGGTTCAACATCGACAGATTCAACATCGACAGATTCAACATTTACAGATTCAACATCAACAGCCGCCATTTTAATCATGATTTTCAGTGTCCTGACAAGTATTATCATGTGACAGTTCCGTATTGACATTGCACTGAACAGACCACTGCGATAATTCCATATTCCTTGCACCGATTTCTTGAAACCTTTGAGTAGCGCAAAAAATTGCATCAAAAAATATCGTAATATCGCCCTATTTGAAACAGTAATCTAAAATTCATTTTATCAAGTGAATTTATGAAGAAACATCTACAAAAACAAAACTTCGGCATCTCTTGTTTGTCAGTCTCATATGGTCGTCTATGGTCTAATGTATTGCTGGAAACTCACCGCTTGTACCATTTTTGTTGGGCTTTACTCACCATGAATTACGACTGAGTGTGACATAACGTTTCTGATGTACACATTTCAAGTACGGTACCTGATTATCATACCCAAATTCGCTGATTATATTTTTATTCAAATACGTATCTTAGCAATTTTATGTTAGCTACAAAAATCAAAATCACTTGACACACACACACAGTTGTAGTTTATTGATTCAACTTTAATTGAACTTGTGGATTGTACATAAATCATCAAAATCTAATCATAAATAACATAATAGACATGTTAGTGCTGATTGAATCAATACCTATGATACAGACTGCAGTATAAGTTGCACCAATTCTCGCGTCAGAGAAGAGACGCGTGACTTTAGACTTGTTGTTGCTCAACAGTAATTTCCCTTCATGAAATATCTTGAAACGATCATTTCCTAAACTTTTGCTAGCTCATCCACCATTTTGACAGATTATAGTTATAAAATTTAATTTACTAAACATGAGTCGTAATGGGTGGATCATTTATCGTTATATCGTCATCTCGTTTACTGTAGATATATGTCATTATGCTGCAATAGACTATGTTTTAAATAGATATGTATGGTATGTTGTATTAATTTTATTTCTACTATGTTATGAAAATATTAACCTGGGCTTATTAAAAATGTTAGTCAAAAATGGCATAAGACCCATGATGCTTCCCCCACCCCTGTTTGTATACCTGCTACCCACAAATTATACGGCAGTCTGTCCAGTAATAGTATACACACATAGAAATGGTAATACATTGATGGATCAATGCTAATTAAATATATCACAAGCTTTTAAAATTCAAGAACACCGTTCATTGGGAGGATAATCATCCTTATTATTATACTAATCACTTAAAAATAACCTAGCACAGACGGAAGTATATAGGAAAATTAGAAAATTAACAAAGTACGACAGAGAAAAGTGGGACGGCTTGTGTTGCTTAATTCACCTGCTTTACTCTAAAGTTGGCCTGCTATAATGTCTACTACGATGGCATGTATCTCATTTAACAATACTAGTGCTGTATTACTCGCATCGCATCAATATAGCCACTTCTCGTACTATACTAGTGCTATATCACTCGCATTGATATAGTCAGTTCCTGTACTATACTAGTGCTATAGTTCTTGCATTAATATAGTCAGTTCCAGTAGTATACTCGTGCTATAGTTCTTGCATCAATATAGTCAGTTCTTGTACTATACTAGTGCTATAGTTCTTGCATCAATATAGTCAGCTCTCGTACTATACTAGTGCTATAGTTCTTGCATCAATATAGTCAGTTCCTGTACTATACTAGTGCTATAGTTCTTGCATCAATATAGTCAGTTCTTGTACTATACTAGTGCTATAGTTCTTGCATCAATATAGTCAGC
>WURV02158303.1:0-16082 GCA_011762755.2 Epimenia babai | reverse complement strand
GAAGTTCTATTACATGCAAAAATAACACCTCCAAATTCTAAGAATTTAATATTAAAACTTTTTACAATTTCAAATCTAATATAAATAAGTTGTAATCCTGTCTGATTTGAAAGAGGTTGTGGGAGCAGCCAAAATCGAAAAGGTCATTGGGAAAAAGTATGAAACCTTGGATATTTTTTAATAATGTCACCCTTTAACATAATCTAATATCACAAAGTACATTAATTTATCATTAGCTCTGTGTTCATGGTGATCAGTTGTAAATTGAAAATTCATAATGTCATTTGTGTACGTACTTTTACGTGTCACTCTAACTTTTTTACCAAAAACCATAGATGGAAACGCAGTATATATGAGAAGAAATACATCGAGTAAGATACCGAGGCATTCAATTTAAATACTACATACTTGTTTTCAATAATTTCATTCTCCACCAAGTAATATTTAGAATGCATATTCTCTCTCCACTAATAAATCAATGAATTGATATTAATATAGTCTTGTAAAAAGAAATGTCAAACGCTGGGAATTTTACTATTTCCAATATCAGGCTTAAGATAATGATATATCACAGTGCGTCTCTCATAAATTTAGTCAAGTGGTCATAGCAATATACTATAAAACGCTCTACTTTTGTTAACCATGGTGGTGGATGGTAAAGTCACTATCTTACCTTTCTCTAGATGCTAACTAATCAGGACCATGAATTTAAATGTCATGATGGAGTTCTGTATAGATTGACCAATGCCAGATAAGCAAGAATATATTTACAATAAAAAATACAAGAGGAAGTGATGACTGATATGTTGGTCAGGAATATATCGAGTGTCACGGAGCTGTGGGACTGATGGCCCTGCAGGATGCGAGCGAGGCGTATTTGGTCGGTCTTTCCGAAGACACCAATCTGGTGTAGGCGGATGGCGCTATGCCCCAGCGGCTACGGGTGTGGGAAAATCAAGTTTGAGATCAGCAGTCAAAACTGTCTAAAAATGTATCATTGCGACACTGCGTGAGATACTGTAGACTAAAGAGCGATTCGTCATGTCGATGTTCTGTGGATTAGTCACTACCTATATAGATAGTTGCGCTAAGTTCTCAGTGCATATCTTTATCTTAGTACTGTTGCTGTTGAGATCACGTGGATGATCTAGGTCGCCTGATGGAGGGCAATGGGCAGTTCTCACATTTAATGGCAGTTGTCCAGTAGATGACGCCACTATATCAGAATTTGACAGGGTTGACAGCAGCTCAGAGATCAAATTACCACAATGTTCGAGGATAACCCCATTATAGCAGTCTACTCAATCTTGCCTCAGGTGATAGGCTACATAGTACACACCTAGTCAGAATGATCTCAAGAACTTTTACGCCGAGAGTGGGACAGCATGGTGTGAGGGTTTTCTTGTCATTTAAACGTTCCCTATTGAGTGACAATGTAAGTAGTGATGAACATATGTGCATCAGTATAGGGAAGCCTGGGGAGTTTGACGTTTAGCGTAGATGTCTTCATCGCCAATTGATTATGGTTAGAGCATCCATATATACTCCATACGTCCAGTTACTTAATCAAACCCTAATCTTACCGCTCCTATTTTAACCCGTTTTCATAGGTTAATGCAAGTACTTACTATATTTTGGAACTTTCACACATAAAATTCGATAACGCACCTGCTACCCCTTCAACACTAAATTTTGGGAACGCAACTGATACCACAAAAATTGTTATCATGATATGTATTAGTAATTATTATTGCTATTAATTATTATAAAAATTTATCTGAGGTTTCAATAGAATTATCCGTATATTTACCTGCACCATCTTTTTCGTGGTAACAATTAAATTTGTATTCAATTTCAACATTATTTAAATATTTCTTGGCTTCTTCTTCATTAGCTAAGTCGTATAACATTTTTTTCTAAATCTGACAAAAAACCTCGTAATATTATAGTATTAATATTATGACTGCCCCTCAGTTTGACTTATGAAGCACTCACGGGCCGTAACTATGCATGGTAATAATCACAGGCACTAATAACATACTATAATTCATGATCGCAAAAAAAAACAAAAGAAAGGATACAGGATCAATGACACATTTCCTTTTCTGAAAATCTAAAAAAAAAAATATTGCATATTATACGCAGTAACTGACCTAGGTACTATAAAAAGTTAACCTTCCATCGCGGTTATATTTTGAAAAAATTTGTAAATCTGAAAAGGCGTAATTTAGATATAGAGTATACTGTAATATAGTCAGATTATTTGGACCAAATGATTATCGCTGCAATTATACTAATTATTATTATGTAAAAGTCGTCAAGCTGTGGCTTTTCTGTCCCTCGTGATACTATGGACGAGTTTCTTCACGGGCATGCGGTCTGGTGCTTCTATATCTTAATTGATTATGGTTGTTTTCCCACTGCTTCTCCAACGCATTCTTGAACGAGTTTATCGTGTTCTCTGATACATTTCATTTAATCGACTCCATTCAGTAACACCGTGTGCTGTATCTCAGATAGGTGGCTATAACTCACATTCCGGTATGTTAAGGTTGCTTGATGTACATAAGTAAGAACTTGAAGTTCACAGATGTGGATGACCTAACCAATACAAGGGATACTGAGACTGTCTGGTGCAGATTAAAAACTATTAAGAGGCCTGTAGTATCGGGGGTGTGTTATAACAGTACTACTGCTGATACAGAGGGGCAAGAGGAATTGCATGGCGTGATTGGCATGGTACGGGATGCACGGGTTCGTTGGACTATTGTTATTATATAGAATTAACAATACGTTGTTTCTCTCTTCCGTCATCCTTTATTTCAGAAATCCGTTATACATATTACAGTCACATCTGATGAATATGCATGTCCATATAAGAAACCTAGTAAGTGTCAGCTGATAAGCCAACGGCGACGAGGCCCCAACATTCTATAATGGTGACAGCAGTATTGAGATACAATGGGAATAAGAGCCTACACTTGGCTATGTACTGCATTACTGTGTACAAGGGGAGACAATATGGAATTCTGTAAGGAAATAACAACGCTGTAGATTACTAATTATCTCCCTGCCCTTCACTACGCCGTTTCCTATACCAACCACCCATTACAGAGTAAAATGGATGACCAGAAAAGTGCATGAAGCGAAAAATAAAAGGTACAAACATTGGAAGAAATTGGGGGTAACACAAGATACGGAAACCAGGAAATTGTACAAGATAGCAAGCAACCAGACCGTGCGAGCAGTGAGGCAGGCGAAAAGCAATTCTGAACGTAATATAGCAAGTAATATTAAACAGGGCGTAAATCCTTTTATGCGTATGTAAGACCAAGTTTTCGGTCCAGTGAACGACTCCAGTGGCAAAGAATGTTTCACCAATCTATAAGGAAAAAAGATTGAAATCTAAGGCGGAAAACCCTAAGCCGGCGTGTTTAACATCGCAAGTCTGTAAGGTTATGGAAAAAATTATCAGAGAGGAAATAGTGAAATACTTCGAAGAGAATAAGTTAATAAAAGACTCTCAAGATGGGTTTGCGCAAAAGAGGTCGTGTTTGACCAATCTGCGGACATACCTGGAGAAGATGACAGAGTTTCTTGATGAAGGAGATCCTGTGGATGTAATATATTTAGATTTTAGTCAGGCATTTGATAAAGTTCCTTGTAGGCGGTTGATAAATAAATTGGGGGCATAAAGTTTTAATGAGAAAATAATTAAGTGGGAGAATGAGTAGCTTATTGGGCGAAAACAAATAGCGTTGGCAAATGGGGTTGAATCAAACTGGTCGGATGTGGTTAGTTGTTATGTGGATGTGGTTTCCCCCCCGGGAGGGGGGGGGGCAGTTTCAGGTTCAATATTAATTTACTGTATGCATTAACGACATAGACGAAGTTGTCAAAAGTAATATACTGGAATTTGCGTACGATACTAAGTTTTTAGGAGAAATAGTAATATTGAAGACAGGGAAGATCTACAGAGAGATTTAGATAACTTGGTTGAGTGCAGTAAAAGGTGGGAAATGGTTTTTAATGCTAAAAAAGTAAATGCCTTTATTTAGGTTTCAGTAATGCTGAATATAATTATTTAACAGATGCTGTCGTGGTAAATATATCTGAGGAGGAAAGGGATCTTGGTATATAGATTAATAATAGTCTAGATAGTAGTAGTTAGTGTGCTAACCAATACAACGAATAATATTCTCGGTATTATAAATAGGTCAATTACATATTAGTCTAAAGACGTTATGGTAAGATTATACAAGTATCTAGTGAGGCCTCATTTAGACTACTCTGTGCAGGCATGAGACCTTGGTTGCAGAAGGATATTAATTTGCCGGGAAAAGTTCAGAGGAGGGCAACAAGGATGATACCAGTCTTAGCTACGTTTAAGTATGATGAAAGGTTGAAGAGATTGATTATGACGATATAGAAGAGTAGGAAAGCAAGAGATGATCTGATTGAGGTATAGAATATGCACGATCTGGATAGAATTGATCCGGAGAACTTTTTCAGGTGGAATAAAGAGAGTAGAACAAGCGCTCATTCGCTGAAGTTATTAAAGGAGGGTGCACGGCTCGATGTAATATGGAAATATTCGTTCGGAAAGAGGATAGTGAACGATTGGAACAAATTGCCGGAAAAGGCAGTTACCACAATGTTACTGAAAGAGTACAAAGGCCATGTTGAAAGATATAATTCACGGAACGTACGGGGATTACAAAGGTCAGTGAAGAGATCTTCTTCCTTGTCACCGGCTGTCCTTGTAGCAGCCCCCGGAGGTAATTTCAGGTAATCTTACCAACGTGCTGAGTGCTCAACGTTGATGATTATGTTGTGATAAGTGCGTCTATCTAATGCCAGGTGGATGAGATTGCATGCTCCTCTCCTAAGACATACGTGTTTAAAATGGTCGATATTTTTCAGTCGTTGGCGCCCTCGTGATTTCTCCCTTTCTATCTTTACGGTTATACTGTTTTCTTATATTTCATTTCGCCTCAATTCGTGGCCTAGAAAGCCCAGTTGTCGTGTTCTTATTTTTCAGCATTTCTCTCCCGGTGATAGCCATTTGTAAAACCTATGCCTTAGTTTTAAAGTCAGTCCATTTCACTTTAAATATACGGCGTAGGAACCGCGTCTCTGCTCCTTCTTTGCGGGTTTCCGTATTCTTGCTAATTGCCATAGTCTAGCATCCATAGAGAAGTACTGACCACTCATGAGTGCGGTGAAACAGGTAGACGTGGACCGAAATAATTCGGTGGTTAATTGGAATGCTGCACATTACCGAAAAGCGCCCTTGTCGGTGCCGATTCTTTTTAATTGTTATGATTTCCATATCTCATCGGGCATCATCTGTAATAGGACTACTTAAATATTTAAATGGAGAAACTCGCTTAATATCTTAGCCTTTGACTTTTAAATTACAGTTTCGATTTTCACCAAGGTTGGTCACTGCAAGTGTTTCGGTCTTCTTACTATTCATGTCAAGTTCGCACCTCTCACTATTTCGGAATACAGCATTAATTTCAACACTATTTGGAATGTAAGCGTCAAAATTTTGTTAGGAAGTGTCTTGGACGGCTGGTCATTGCATTATTTCTGTATTTTTTCTGAGCGTAGTATACTATTTTGTATAATTAATATCTTGAGCCTAAAAAGGTAAATAGTCGTGTTAGCCCATTGTGTAAATACGTGAGAAATTTCGAATAAGAGCTTGAGCATTCAATAATACTATTATTCTGTTTTAAAGACGTTGCTTTTCATCATCACTCTATGTATCATGTTTTTATAGTAGTATAAGTTTTGTATCCTATCATATAGCAGTTTAGATTGTTGTATTAATTTTGTCTATATTTTATGTGTATCGTATGAGTTGCCTCCACCAGGTATGTGTTTTACAACGTAATGAAAAGTTAACATTACTTGAGCGGTAATTTGAAACAGTGTGGCGAGTTGCCTTTACGAGCGAGCGTGTAAAGATATTAGTGTCTCCGAACGATTGTCGTTCGTTACGTACATACTGTAAGTGTTTGCTTGCAGTGATGGCTGCTGATTTTTACGAAATGAAAATGTTGCCATGAACATTGTTTATATTTGTAGACATCCTTTGAATGTGAATCATCAACATTTGAAAGATCATTACTCATAGCAAAGTAAGGTAGTGATATAACCCAAAATATTTTAATGGATTTGCTCAGATAAGCTATAAATGTAACTAATGATCATTGCAGTTAAACTGACACTGAGGGTCGTTTTCTATGGATAACTAAACTATTGAGGCTACACTAAAAGTCGAATTCGCCTGCGCATTTAGGGTGTTTCGACCATACACATTTGCCGAAGTCGATTTACGGTGGTGTATACAATTAATTGTAGTTTTTCCATCACTACACATATATTTTTACTCGTTTGCCACAAATATCAACATTGAAACCATTGCAACCGATTTATTTAAGGATATTAACGTTTTATTTTGAAATATTTCTCACTTGATTGTTGCCAATATAAGTTGTGCATATGCCTGTTCCATACACTTGGTGCATTAATATTTCTGGATCGGTTTCCACAGTTTTATACATGCGCCCTGATTGTCACATCACCGTGACTGGGAAAAATAGTGTATCCGGATGCGGAGGTGATAGTAATGAATTACCAGAGAATACGATAAAACATATATTTTGATTAATCTAAATCGACATCTCATCTACAGCGATTTAGCAATAATAGATAAATATTAAGGCCGCACAATGCCATGAATAAAGGATAAAATCAACAGTAGTGTTGTTTAAAATTTTGGGGAAGATTAGACGATCTGTTACATATGCACGAAATACACGTACAACTATCAACTATGCAAGCATGAAAGCCAATCAGAGTGTACTCGCAAAGTCGAGAGGTTGATTGAGGCACATGTGCAAAGCAAAAAAATTATCAGAGTGCATCCCTATTGTGGCAAGAGTTGATACCAAAATATTAACTTATAATAATAAATAATGTGAAATAAAGCTCAAGTCATCAGTGTGTCCAAAGTAATGGTTTGCGATGGTTTTCATGTTAATAGTCTTGAGAAATGGTTAAAAATTCACAAGAGGCATGTTATGAAATGTACACTATGTATAAAATATACACTATGTATAAAATGTACACTATATATATATATAATACATACTATATATAAAATATACACTATATATAAAATTGGTTATTATTTTAAGATCACAAGGGTCAATGGGCAGTACCGCCAATGTTTTTCCAGCTCGTTGAGTGAATGACAGTTGAATTATGATTGGTTGCTTATTACTCAAATTCAAGTTGAATTCATCATTTTATTTGTCATTGCGAAATGGATGAAACGGAAATTGATAACAGTCCACCTCTGCCTGTGATTAGTGCTACAAACGCTAGTAAGATGATGGACAATTTATTTTTTGAGCAAAACTCTGAACATTACTTCATAAAGTTTGTCGATTTTTTAGAGAATGCGAGGGATATTTCAGATGGAATTAAAATGCGGCAATGTACGATGGCCGACTTTTTCTGGAAGAATTAATCAACACGTTCATGATACTGAATGGTTTATTTACATAGTTATATGCCTAATTAGTTATACTGTACAATAAAATGTGATTCAATTTAATATGTAAATGCATCAGTCGTAGTTCTCTCCCTTCTTTGGTTCGTTTAACGAGATATTTGTATATAGTCCGGCCAAATTTCTTTACAACGGACCCGTTCGGAGTAATGGCGCCAGACTGTATATATATATATATATATGTATATATATATATTATAATATGTAAATATACCCGATTTTTTTTGTTACTTAGGAATAACAAATTGTGGAATCCTGTACACCCGCTGACATATCTTTCGTTGAAGCATGGAAGATGTTTCACTCAACAAGGAGTGTGAAGTCTGCTGCATGGTAAGTCCATTTTATTTGCATAGACTTATTTCCAATCAAAAATGATCATTTTATATTCACTGCCTTACCAAATACTAGCCTTGGCTAGGATGACTCAAATACGATCGAATACTGAAAACAGGTTTAACAGTGATATTTAGATCACAAGATTTAATTGACGGATCTAATAACGAAAACAGTTTTCAGCCTTTATAGTAATTTAATTGTAAAATTTACATTTATACTGAGAATACACTGTAGTAAAACTCACCATGCTGTTAGTTATATCTATAGTTATTGGTAAAGGCAATCAGCAATATATGTACTGTTTTAATACACGAAATATGCTTTAATTCCACACCGTAAAATGCTACGCAAGATTATAAGTAAAGTTGCTATACATTGAATGAATTTGTTACACGAATTTGATTCAAGATGACCGTGTTAAATATATATATATATATATACCATCAAGCTGCTTTTAGGGTAAACAGCTTAGGCAATTGATAATTACTTAGCGATTACCTTACATTTTGCAGAAGTTCGAGTGGCTTTTTGAGAAGCAACTACACATGTCGGAGACCCACCCAGATGTTGTGCCACCACTCACCTGTTGCGTGTGTAGTCAGTCATTCAAGTCTTATAACTCCCTCGTCATACACTTTCGGCATCATTCAGGCGTCGAACCATTTACCTGCTCATTGTGCTGCAAGTCATTCTTACGTCTCAATAATCTATCTAATCATCTTAAGGCCAAGCACGATGTGACATATCAAGATTTACCAAATAACAAGAAGAAAACGATGTATTGCGACATAGGCGACCTGCCACGAATGTTTCTTGATAAACGACTAAGATTAAACGGTGAAACTGAAGAATTGTCTGATGTCTCATCAGCCAGCCCAATCCATGCCATTCAGAATGATGCATACATGGATGCATCTTTAAGTCTCAATAAACATGGAAGTGATGACAGTTCTTCCATTAATTCCACACCTCGTAATAAACACATAAAAACAACAGATGATTGGATGACATCAGAAAAGATTTTATCTCGGTCTGGACGACTTGTGAAGCCTAAATTGACGTTTTCACCATCCAGACAACAACTGCGGAGTGTTCACGTTGAGCAGAGGTTGGTGAAGAAGTATTTGCGAATGCAAGGTCCAACACGTATACAAAGTCCATCAGCTGCACGCTGCAGCCTTACCCGGGTATCATCCAATCACTCGGTGGATGGTGTGACTGGCCATTCTGCTTACTGTAACCTCACGGGAGCGTTTGTTTCTTTGGCTGATGCTAAGATTATACCAAACATGGGAGAGTGCAACAATGTGGACGACGCTGACATTGAAGTTTCAAGCGGTGTGTCAAACAGCATTCCTGTTGACGTTTCGAATGTCAGCAGCCCATGTGGCAAAGATATTTCATCAAAACAATTCTACAGAGAGAATATGAAATCTCTATCTGCGCTAGACAAGATAAAAACCACAATTAGCCAACACTCTGCTTGTAAATCCAAAGTAAAAGTTGCTACATGCAATGATGAATGGGACAGGAATAATACTGAAATTTATGAGTCAGCAACTAATAAATATCACTCAAGGGTTAATGGCACTACAGACCGTGAATTATTTCCTGATTCACCTTTCAAGGTGGAAACTGAAAATTGTGATAGGCCATCTTCAGCATTCTCACCAAATGATCCAGATCACATATCAATTGTTTCCATGAATAGTAAAGATGAAGTATCACAGGATGCCCTGAATAGTAAGGATCACGTTTCAGTGTTTTCACCAAATGATAAAGACCAAATACCAGTTGCTTTAGCAAATGATAAAGACCAAATATCATTGGTGTCACCAAATGGTAAGAATCCAACCACAGGTGTTTCACCAACTTGCAAGGATCGAGGACTCTTTAGTCTTTTTTCAAATTTTTGTGACGGTAATAATCTGAGAGCGTCAAATATGAAATCATCGCATGGAAAAATGGATCGTAGTGAAGCAGATTTGCGAATGACAGTTGCAGAATTAAAGTCTAAAATGGCTCATTCTAGTTCGGTCGAGAGGTTAAAAATGCAGTTGATTACTGCGAGGCCAGAAAAATCTCCCGAGAAGCGGAGGCTAAGTGCCTGTGAACCCACAACGGCTCAATGTATAAATAAGACAGCGAAGAAACGCAGGCATAGTCATCAGCAGAAAAATTCATGGATAAAACATGTTGATATTGATGAAAGAAAGATATCAAGACCTTGTGTCAAAAATTCTGCGCTACTGCATCAACTTAAATTCATCAAAGATGTACAGGCTTTGATGGCTTTCAGAAACCGTGTTTATTGTATGTTTTTATTCTTGTTTCCCAAGTTACGCAGAGCTTTGAGATCCATTAAGAAAGATACTCCGCAAATCGACGAGTTTGTCCAGTCACTGTCAACTTCTCTACGTCATTGTCCCAGTTGTGTGATTTGTAACAAATTGGCTTCATGCTATTCGACAATGGAGTCTAAGGTTCCACAGTGCTGCCAGGGTTTCATGTCCACTACTGTCACTCATGTTATTAAAGCACATTCACCGCATGAAAATAACAATGCCACAGATGAAAGTGATTGTCCAAATTGTAACAAAAAGTTATCAGTTTCAATTACAGACAATGAACAAACTATACCTAACATTAGTAAATCACATTCACGCATTTACCCAATGGCCACAAGAGACGCTGTGTCATATAAAAGTAACCTGCCATGTGATAATCATAGACAATGTGCAGTTACAAAGAATACCTCTTATAAACCAAAGCAGTTGGATCATCTGGTGTCCTCCATTGATGGTGTAGACGCATTACACACTGTTGGTGATAACACAAGACGACCAGATTTGCCAGAGGTACTTCATCGTAGTGAAAGCGACTCGATTTTATCTCTTGTTTGTGAATGTACATCCACGGTTTCACAATTATCTAGTGTAAATATTCGCTCAAGCGAAGACAATGGAATCACTAGCAATGATATAACGAGTATAGAGAACCCTAACATGATTAATAATCACCTAAATAAACGAGTGGATCGTAGGAAGTTCAGTGATGATCAAACTATAGATCCACTTACTGATGTTAGTAGAGATAAACTTATAGAATGTAATAAAACACCAGATAATATTGACTCTCAGCATCCTCAAAACCATGATAATTTACCTACAAATTCTCAGGATCAAAACCATGTCATAGGAATGCTTGCAACTTCCAGTAGTGATAAAGAAAATGAAAGTTTCCCCACTGAAATGCTTTCTTCACCAAGTATTTCGATGAATGATGCAGTTAAGAATTCGGACAGCTTCCGATGTAGTAATTGTAGTTTAAATATACAAAATGGTGGATATCATGAATTGATGTCAAAGTCAAACACTACAGGATGTCATCAGACGGACAATTTCGATTCCAATGTTGACCTACATAATCTCGATAATGAACACTCTGAAACTGATGGATGCAGCGAAGAAGTAGGCAAACTACACGTGGTACAGCATTCTCTCTGCTCACAATATTCTCCTGAAAAATCCAGAGGAACTGATGCTTGTCTCTCACAATTGTCTGCTGATGAGGAAGTCACCAAGGAGTTTCACATTGTAGCCTGTAGATCACCCGGGTCCTGTCTTTCTGAGCTTCAACAGCGTATAATAGCTCTCCTCCCTGTACTGTTTCCAGAAATCAGTGATGTCTGTGACAAGGTCAATGGAACGAACATTGACCGGGTCCTTGATATCATTATTGCAAGAAACGCATTACGAACATAACTATCCCTGAAAACTGGCAACAATATAACACTGCCTATAAAATTTTCTCACAAAACTTGGTATTTGAAGATAGTTGTAGTTTTAAAATGTAATGGTTTTTGGAATAATTTTTATATGGGTTTAAATTTACTTATGTACTACTCTTTTGCACTGTCTTGTTATAAAGATAATTATTGGTAGAATTTTCTATATGTTGTCTTTCATAGCTATTTTTGGTGCGAATTACATAGGGCTCGTTGGGTTCTCTGGGACTGGATTCTCCCAAAAATTTGTAACGTCCGGCTCGCACCTTCAGCTTTGTCTGTTATAGTCCACGGATATTGTGATTGTCTCCCCTCCTTGATAGTTAATGTTGATTTTTGCACGTTTTATGCTTCGTGTAGATGTGCGTTTCGCATATCTTACACGGCATAGTGTTATTGTTTATGATTTATAATAGGTTATAAATATATTATAAGAGTATGATTCAAGGACATTTTTTCGTTTCATATCTGACCTTGAGCATTATATGTTTCGCTACATTGTTTTCTTTTGGTATTAATCCGTCTTTAAAAGTGTTCCAAAAGTTCTGCAATACCACATTCATTCAGTAATTATCTTCATGTCATCAACGCAGCAATTCTTTTATTAAATACTATGTAAATCTTACTGTATATATCTGTACTATGATTATTTTAGAAAAAAAAACGTTAATGTCTACATCTCTGGTGTATATTTTGTAAAAAGTATTAATTTGCTATTAAGTGTATATACGTCATATAAAATTTTTAACCGTTAAGTTGTAAGAGTTGTGAACGAATGGCTATTTTCTCGGCCATATATGTTATATTTCATCAACTTTTTTAATTGTTGACTACTATCTAAAAATAATCTGCAGTGAGTAGATTATTTATCAATATTAGAACGTTTCCACACTTGATCCAGAATTATCTCCCATTTCCCAAGTCTATGTATATGATTTTAAAGATTAGAGTTTTAATCAACTCGAAAGTAACTCCTGTATGGTAGCTACAACAAGAACAATAAAGCCGACTACGATCTTCCAACCACTGTGGTACATGAGAGTAGAATCTATACTTCACAGTGTCGCTAATTGGATGAGATGAGCCGAGTATTCTAGTAATAGTCTTATTATGACACTCTGATCTGTCCCATCAGGGATATAGGTTTTTTCCTGTGCATTTCTCTCCAGCTCTGATCTCGGTTATCCTCAGTCTATTCTCTATTGTGTTCGAAAAGTCTTGTGATCTTTAATCACCCAAGCACGCCCAGTGATGGTGCAGTGGCAATGGCGATGGGAGCCTCTACTATGTAACAAAAGTTGTTGGGTGTAAAACCGGAGTAATTATTAGTCACTCTGTAATGCTTTGCAGACAGTTATTGGCAGCTAGTGCCTTTATGTGGCCGAGATATCACTCAAACTGATGTAATTCAGTTTTTACCTATCTTATAGGTTAGTCTGGAACAAATGATGGACGGTTATTTTTCAAAATTACAACGAGAACTAATAACTTCCAGTTCTAATCATGTACGATATTATCTCCCATTGCACGCAATTGTCACACCATCGATCCTGGTCCATACACCACACTCTGCCTGACGGCCTTTTTGTATTAATATAAAGATTGCAATTTCGATTTTTAACAAAATGTAAGTAACTTTATGATGTCATCATCCAGCTTTACACTAAAACTTGATGGCATAATATCTCAACATTCGACTATATAAAGACAGACAATTTTACTGTGGCCGTCCAATTCAATCTGCACTTTTGACTTTCTTTTCCTAATGGAAATATTACGCGTATAATTGATTCATTGCTACTATGAGTAGTTAGTACATTTGATAATAAAATAGATTAATAAAAATTATTACTGAGGTATTTTGGTCATGCGAGTTATTTATTGTATTATTTAATGATCAAACTGAGGAATAATCTAGAAAGTGTCGCTAGTAGTGTTACTCTGTTAACAGAACAGTGGTCAGGTAACGATAAGCACATTATATCACGTATTGTCAAATGACCAAGGGAGACAATTTCATAAGAACAACCTTTAAATATTTGAAGTTACTCGCGAAAGAATTTACATGGTAAAAACAAACCGTCCGAGAATGAACTGTTCCAATAATTGAACGGAAATTATAGCGAGTAAAAATTTGTACTTGACTTGATTACTATTCTGTTGTCTCGGTGTCTGCTCTTCGATTGAAATATCTTACTACAGAAACTACGATACATAATTATACAGACAACTTCACATGCGAGAAGCGAGCCGCCTCAGATTGGATGCTACATTATAGCTGCAGTGGATATTCTTTGACACGAATTCATGGCAAACCAAGTACATCGTAGCGATATACTATATAAGTAGAATGTTTTATTTATTACTGCACCTAATTTTCTATATATAAGAATATTGAATGTAAGAATTGCATGCTTTTACGTTGGTTTTCAACTTAAAAATGTATCTGTTACCTAATTTGTTGCCTTTATATGGGAGATTATATGAAACATATGATTATAAATTATAAGTTGTGACAGTCCATAGCAATTTCTCTAAATCACTGCAGTAACTTTTCCAAATTTATGATGTCCCGATTCGTTCGTCACCGCAGTGTATTCCGGAATCAAAGGAATTCTGGTCCCTATGCACCGTGTCACGTGGTACCTCCAATCGGTTAGACGCGCCCCGAACGACGAGGGGCGACAATCGAGGTGATCGGGTTGTCGGTCGTCGGCCACACTTGAGCATCCCGTCGTATTGGTCAATGAGGGAACTGAGGTCAACGGTTGTCTCGTTGGCGGGACAGGTGGCTACATTCGTGGAGCTGTTGCGTGACAGGTCTATCTCTGAGTCGAACAAATCAATGTCGGAGAAGTCAGAAGAACTGGCTCCGTTCGATCGATTGTAACTGTACCGCTGCTCTTGCTTAAGCTCTTCGATGGATTCATTCAGAGTCAACAATTGCTTCATGAGGGATAAGTCCCGGTCCATGAGCGATATCTAGAACAAATAATACAGTTACAATATATGAAAATTAAACAACCCATGATAATCAAAGATGGTAATCAAGCTAAAAGGCCTTTAATTTACTTTGGAAGCATGATAGCGTGCTAGAACAACGTAGACTAGAGTCGAGGAAATTATTGGATACTCTTGGAACGTATGTTATTTTCACACGTTATGAAGCCTCCGAAAGAAATGAAAACCGTTTTTATTAATCATTATTATTGATTCTCATGGGTTATTCCATTTTTATAGTCCACTCTAAATGAACATCATGTCATGTATATTGTTAAAGTATATTAAGTTATCTAGTTGTAAATATCGTATACTTAACATGTTTTCGGAAATGTTATTTTTGTTTTACTTATCTTAATGGAAAATTATTATCAAATAAGATTGTTACAATAGTTCTTTGTTTGTGTGTGTTTGTTATTTTACCTACTTAGGCTACAAGCGTTCGCTTTGAGCCCCAGTTTTTAGATCGTAGTTGATTATCATAATTCTCCTTTTATTTGATCAGTCACTAATCATTAAAGTTGTGAGATTTTTTTAAATTGACGGAAATGCCATCGTATTAATACAAACTTCTGGTATTTCCATCCAACCCTTTTCTTGTACTACTCTAGATGCATTACTGGATTTTGTCGATGAAATGTAAAAGCATTGGATATAAAATTGTGATATGTAATCTAATAACATTATGTACTTTACATTCTTCAGGTAGCACTTATGTCTGTTGTTGTATACAATTAATAATTCAACGTATAAATGCGTATAAATTGGGTTGAATAAACAAGAAAAAAAAATAAATAAAATACACTTCGTCATAAAAGGCGAATAAGTCGAAATGTCAAATGGAGTTCTCGAGCGGTACCTGTTTCTGTCCCGATTTGCAATACAATTTAGATGTATGTAAAACATAATTAATTTTAATAATATTCAATTAAATAATTAATTTAATCAATATAGTGTAGAACTTAAATATGTATTGATAAGTTTAGCTTCTCATTGTCATTCAAAAATTAAAATATACAACCTTTCACATAATGTCATTTGGATTTGGCCGCACAATCATACAAATTCACACTATTGCCAAATATTCTATCGCAAATCAGAGTGCGTGTGTGTATGTAAAATCAGGGAATGTCCGGACAACGAATGCCCATCCGGTGGTGCTGATCTCCGTTTCTGTAGCCACCAGCCAGACCGCGAGACCTCAGACACGGGGCTGGTGGGGGGGGGGGGGTTCCCATTATACCCATTTCCGTTATACCCACTGGTCTTAGAATCACAATTTTGTTCCACGCATACCCACGGCTAAAGATTCCACTCATACCCACAGCTAAAATTTCCACCCATACCCACAGCGATTTATCAAAGGAA
>WURV02158282.1:0-16085 GCA_011762755.2 Epimenia babai | reverse complement strand
GTGGTGCGACCCTTGTGATAATGTATAAGTGGCCATGTGTGGTGCGACCCTTGTGATAATGTATAAGTGGCCATGTGTGGTGCGACCCTTGTGATAATGTATAAGTGGCCATGTGTGGTGCGACCCTTGTGATAATGTATAAGTGGCCATGTGTGGTGCGACCCTTGTGATAATGTATAAGTGGCCATGTGTGGTGCGACCCTTGTGATAATGTATAAGTGGCCATGTGGGGTGTGACCCTTATGTATTTTAGTCATTGTATCAATTAAGTCGTGTTTGTGTTTTTTCTCGGCTGCAATATGAGCATTGTAATGATTTTTGTATGTCGTTTTTTACAGGAGAGGAGACAGAGCTGGGAGCGACTGGAGGTGTGACAAACCACATTGGTGGCGGCGATGTAACAGATGCTGATGTCGTTATAGATGAAGATTTATTCGTGGATGATGAAGATTTAGATGACTTAGATGACATCGATGACGATTGACGACATTGCTCACTCTCGTCTTTTTTGCAATTAATATAAAGCTACCCACACATCATCATATGAACTACATAACACACAGCCATTATACGAACTAAATAATACACAGCCATCATGATACAAACTAGAGAACAAACAGCCACCATGATGCGAACTAAATAACACATAGACATCATGATACAAACTAGAAAACACACAGTAGCCCTCATGATACAAACTAGAGAACACATGGCCATCATGATACAAACTAGAGAACACACAGCCATCATGATACAAACTAAAGAAGACACAGCCATCATGGTGCGAACTAAATAACACATAGCCATCATGATACAAACTAGAGAACACACAGCCATCATGATACAAACTAAAGAAGACACAACTATCATGGTGTGAACTAAATAATGCTGCAATCATGACACGAATGAAAAAACATGGCCATCATGGTACAAATTAATTAACACACAGCCATCATGATACGAACTAAAAAACACATGGCCATAATGATATGGTCTCATTAACAAGGCCATCATGATACGGACTAAAGAACACAGGTGGAAAAAATTACACTACATATTCCCATGATATCAAAAACTAAATGACAGATAGCCATCATGACACAACCCAAAGAACACACGGTCATCACACGCACAAAACTATACTTGATCATTTCATAAACCAAACGAGACAAGAAACAAGCCTGTTGTCCCAAAAAAATGAACCCACACACTGCCATTATATCACAAATAAAACTACACTATTGATTCTGCCATAAACTAGGGTATAAAATACATACAGCCATCATGATAGCGAGATACAGTCGCCCTCTGATAAGTAATTCAAATAGACAGTAAGAGGCCATCTTATAACAAACTCTCCTACCCCTATATCAGACATTGTCATCGTATTTCTTTAACTAAGTCACACAGGACAACCGCGTTATTGTTTATTTCTAACCTGTACTACACATAAATAGTGACTGGGAGATTTGTAGCAAAGTGTAGGTTAAACTGCTCATCCATGCTCTCTATGAATTAGAAACAATATACCTAACGTCTTACATTAAGGCATTTATAGCCAAGCCACCATAGGGTCATGGATTATTCCGGTACTGGCTACATGGATTGTAAACCATAAAACTACTGATAAGTTGAGTGAATTGAAACCAATAAAAATAATGTGAATTGAAACCAATAAAAATAATGTAATGTCAGCCCGCTTCTATTCTTTTGTGCTTGTAGATTTACATGGTGGGATAAATTTTACGGATTTTATTTCTGTTGTCTTGTTTCACTAAGTTCATCAGCTTCAAATGGTTGTTACTAAATCGAGCTTTCCTCGAATACTTGAATACAGTGATATTTTATCGCAGTACGAGCTGTGGACATGTCATGTTTGATTATTTGGGACAGTTGATCATTATGGAGTGACTACCACCATATTGCTCTTTTAATAATTCTTTGTATGTAAAACTTACCATAACACCCGGAACGTTAAGCTTTTTGTCACTTGAAAAATAATTTTATACATACTTGAGGAAAAAATTAAAACCCACCCTATATTCCACTGTACGTATTGCGTAAATGTCACATTTTAGTATTATCATTAGCATCTTGATATTTGTTTCTTTATGCATTTTAGTGGTGCATTACACTTATGAAATCGCGCAAATATACAGGTCATGTGGTATTTTAATGCAAATAATTTGTATTTCCTAAAAGTGACTATTTTTGAGTAAAGTTGAAGGTCTTCAAACTTTTTGGCGACAGAGAACCACCCGAGGTGGATATTACAAATTATGCACAAAAGTGTTCAGATAGGACCGAATGTTCATGAAAATGTCCGTTAATGTCAATATTTCGTGTAACAGCCACGAGCATTCAGGACAGGAAGAATGCCTCACGGAGATCAGGTCCTGAATCTCTGCCATGGGCACCCTATGCCATTCCTCGTGTAGTGCAGCCGGCCGACTTTTCGACCAATCATATCCCGGATGTGTTCAATGGGATTGCAATTGGGATTTCTTGCTCGCCATGGTAGTGTGATGGTATTGTCCCGCAGGAATTCGATAACCACCAGAGATCTGTGGGGCCTTGCCATGTCATCCATAAAATTGGACGTGAATTAAGCACAGGGTCAAAAATGTGGCACCAATACATTTTCGAGGATTTTGTTGCGGTATCTTTGGCCAGTTGTTCCCTGAATTGACTGAATGTCTAACTTAGTCATAAAACATGCAATCCCAGATCATGGTGGACCCTCCTCTAATGGAACCTCCTCGCTGATGCCGATCCACGTCGCCTCTAAACTAAAATTCTGCGGTTGTTTGCATGCAGAAGAAAGCGACTCTCATCTGAGAAATGAACCTTTCTCCATGCCTGCAGGTTCCAGTGTTGCTGGTGCATACACCACTCCCTCCTCACCCGTTCGTGAAACTGCCTTAGTTGAATTCTTCGTATTGGTCATCTGGCACGATAACAGATTCCACAGCCGTTTGTATACAGTTCTTGTAGAGATTGGACTATGTATCCACCACACGGATTGGAGGGGGTTACTACTGGCAAAACGATGTCTTCCGAGGCATCTGTCATGCGTTTGTTCATTTTTTGGTTCTCCCAGATCTAGCACGATCTTGTATGTCACCAGTCTATACTCGGTGATCAGTCTATCAATGACAAGGCGATCATAGCCCAACTCACGACTGATAGCATTGTTAGGCATGCCTGTGTCTATAATAGTCATCTCAATAATTCGCCATCTCTGTCCTATCAATATTTTTCTGCGAGCCAATCATTAATACACACTCTAGAATGAATATGGTGTGAGAATAACGAAGCAAGTAGATTTTTTATGTATAAAACAAAACTGACTCTCTGGTCTAGTTTATTTCCATTGTTGATTGCAGGTAATATTACAGCAATTGTTAGGTACTGGGTTGGCTAAAAATGCTTCTTCTGGGTCCTGTGGACAGCAGATGTCTAAACTGCTGGTACGTGTGTGTGTGTATAAGCTATTGCTTATATATACTTACAAATGTAAAATCTTGAATAGAGAAGGGTGGGTAGGAATTAGATGTTATGCTTCATTCTGTGGGAGAGTACGGTCATACAGGATTACAGGGATGACATGAATGATCATAGACTAACATCCATCTAGTACCATGATAGTCTAATGTTTAGTTTTTCCGAATGTAATTTTTACATCATGTTAACCTTGTTTTCAGTAATAACTGAATTTTTAGACAATGTCATATACTGCGTCACTATGTTTTGTTTTTTCCCCCGTGATCGTGCTTGGGTAGTTTCAGAATGTCCAGTTTAGGTGGTTTCAGAATGTCCACTCTGAGATGGGTTTCCACATTAACCCACCAAACTTACAATTGTTATCATTTAACATCCATCTAGTACTATCAGACTAACAATGACCATCTATCACCATAACAGATCAAGAACATCCATCACCATCAGGCTAAAAACGTCCATCCGTCATCATCATCATCATCATACACTTACAATATTGGGACATTATAAAATGCACAATCACTATAAAACCATCAATTAAATTTCTAAAGCTTTATTGATATTTACATAAAAACGATCGATATATTAATCAACTTAACAGTCAGACATTCATACAACTAGTACGTTTATTTGTTGATAAGGCTAGCTAATGCAGCTTTTACCTTTATTCTACCATTTCAAGTTATCGTCCATATTATTTAAGGATCATCCTATTGCCGAACAATAAATGCCCAACATTCATAATTCCATAAGATTAAAACCGCCAACGTGCTTTATGCATTGGGTTAAAATATCTACTGCATGTTAATTAGTATAAAAACATCGATAAATATAATGTATGAAAGTACACGATGGTGAATCTACACTCAGTAACTAATGACTGCCGTGGGTTCTGAACACAATTCAAATACCCAGATCTGTAGGACTACACATGTCATGCACTATACAATTCATTTAGTCTTTACATGAACAGAAGACATCACCCTACAGTGGATGAAATATGTAAATTATACACAACGCATAGGGCCTTTGGCAATAGTCAAATTACAACCAATTGCTTCTTATGTCCATCTTCTCACTGACACTCTGCTGACCACGCCTTTTTTCAAACGAAATATACTTATATATTTGTTATGACAGAGATGGAAATATAAAGATGTTTATATTTCCTCGAATATGACTGCATCTTGTCATAGCTCTATATAGTTTTCTCAGACAAGATTCCTCTTGGTAGTACCTCGTGCTTTATAGTTCACGCACCTCATCATACACATTACCTTGACACCTAATGACATGACTGCTCTTGACAGACCCGTTACCATTTTACCGTCTCATGACATTTCTATCACGTCCCCTATAATCATTATATCTACCACGTTTGTGCACCTGCATCCATGAAGACTCTGTAATCACTGCGCCCTTCCTCCCATCTTCCTCTCTCCCCGTATACCTCTCTCGATCATGCCATCCTTCCCGTTCTGGCCAACGCCCTCTCGGTCTGTCATAAAACCTGTCCCTATTACCCCCTACATACATATTGCCCCTACCCCTTCCACGCATCCCATAATTCCCCCACCGTGGCTGATTCCATTGGTCACGACGATCATACCCGTACCGCCGATTATCTTCATCCCTCCGTTCCGGTCTCTTTTCCTCAAAGAATCTTCGTTTCTTCACCTCAACCTCATTATTCTGTTCAGTACTCTTTAACGATTTACGTTTTCTGTGTTTTTCTTTAGATCCACTCTTGTCCCTCTTCTTTGAAACTTTCTCAGGTGATGAATCGGTCTCGTTATTCTCCTTCCCCTTTCTTGATTTAGCCGTGCTGGAATGCTTTTTCTTGGATTCTTTGTCACCTTTTTTGTCCGTTTTCTTCCACTCACGTTTTTTAATTGAATCATCACTAGAACCTAGTGGACAGATAACACGAAGCAATAAGTCAGTAAGTTTTACATTTACTTTAATTCAGGCCATTACTCATCATTTAACACATGCGATGTCTACCATACATTAAACTCCACGTGTGCAAAACAGTCAAACCAAGATGTCTCCACTATGATGCAACATTATTAAAGATAGTATCACATGTAGGAAAAGGGTTTATTGCAGGGCTGCGGATTTTGAAGATTAATTAATTGATTACTCCTTAATTTCCAACAAAGTTGAAAATTAAAAAAATAATCGTTAATAGCCCTAGTTTATTGATAACTCATTAGATAACACTACACTGTGGGATACACATAAACAGAAAACAGACACTGAGCCACAATACTGATAATTACAGTACTTAAAACAAGTGACTTTCAATCAAGCCCTTTGTCAAAGAACAGTGTACCTGCCACTTAGACAGTAGCTTTGTATTAGATACCAGAGATCTCTTACCATTCCTACTATCCCAACATACAATCATCTGTGCGATATGCGATACCATGAATAAATTTGAATACTATTCTGGCTGTTAACCAGAGCAATAGGTATATAATAGAGTAGCTATCCAAGCATGTGTGCAACAAATCGAAACAGAAAACTACTGGTTTTGCCCGGAATGTGAATCTATCATTGTGTGCTAAGATGAATGCTATATCAACTCAGCTGGAATGTCCTATCTGCCCTCCCACATCCCAATACACGCAATTTAATACGCACTAGAGTGTGACTGAGAATCATCACTGTCGGATGAATCTGACTCGGAATCATTGCTGCCAGATGAATCGCTCGAATCATCCTTTTTGGTTGCCTCAGCCTCAGCAGCAGCAGCAGCCGCCGCCTGTGCTTTTTCTGCCTGTAGTTTCTGAGTGGCTGAGCTGAGGTGTTCACGTAACTCTTCCCTGTAACACACAAACTGTCCTTATTACAGCCATTATTACCATACCCAACAAAATCATACACTCGACTACTCATTGTAGTCAGACCGTCGTTGATAAATGGTTTGTCCTTATATACACACAATCATCTATAAAAATAGTTGATTAATAAAACTTTTACCATTCATGCCTTACTTTATTATTGAGTCAACTATCACTAAACTAACATGATTACTTAGTAGTGGATACAAGCGATTCATGGTTCAGATACACTTTTAGTTAAGTGGCGATATTTTGAATTGTGTAAAAGTCACTTTGTGTAAAGATCTCCTTTGGCTGCATAAAGATCACTTTTAGTTGTGCAGAGATCACTTTGGCATGTGTAAAGATCATTTTTGGTTCTGTAAAGATCAATTTTTGGTATGTAAAGACTACTAGATGACAGTGTTGGTTTCTGTCAGACACAGTGTACACTCGGTGGTGTGGCAGGAATAACAGTACAAGAAAAAACTGATTGTGCTGCGTACTCACGTTAGACCTCCAAGACCGATGGTTGTGAAAAAGTTGATGGCAAAACGGGTGTTTTGTGGGTTGTCTCTGGGAAGGATGCCGTCAAAAAACACTTGCTGTGACCTACATGAATTTCTCAAGCTTAGAGGCATTCCAAACATCACTAACCAAGCATGGTTGAAATGTAAGTCACCTAAATCTAAATTATATGTATTGTACAAGTCTACTATTTAAATAAAAATATTCAAGATGTGGATTCTACGATAATCAGACCTCTCCCAATAATGACATACGACACACATGGGCATCCCAACAAAATCGGATGTTTGAAAGGCAAACCCAGCCATTGTTAAGATATTTCGTTATTCAATCGTTACAAAATCTACATTCATGGATATATTACTGCTACAAAATCTACATACATGGATATATTACTGCTACAAAATCTACATTCATGGATATATTACTGCTACAAAATCTACATACATGGATATATTACTCCTACAAAATCTACATACATGGATATATTACTTCTACAAAATCTACATTCATGGAAATATTACTGCTATAAAATCTACATTCATAGAAATATTACTGCTACAAAATCTACATACATGGATATATTACTCCTACAAAATCTACATTCATGAAAATATTACTGCTACAAAATCTACATTCATAGAAATATTACTGCTACAAAATCTATATTCATAGAAATATTACTGCTACAAAATCTACATTCATAGACATATTACTGCTACAAAATCTACATTCATAGAAATATTACTGCTACAAAATCTACATTCATAGAAATATTACTGCTACAAAATCTACATTCATAGAAATATTACTCCTACAAAATCTACATACATGGATATAATACTCTTACAAAATCTACATTCATAAAAATATTACTCCTACAAAATCTACACTCATGGGAATATTACTCCTACAAAATGTACATTCCTGTAAATATTACTCCTACAAAATCTACATACATGGATATATTGCTCCTACAAAATCTACATTCATGGAAATATTACTGCTACAAAATCTACATTCATGGAAACATTACTGCTATATCTACATTCATGGACGCCGAAGTAATGTGCCCATTTTATCCATGATTGTCTTGATTTTGGGTTATAGAGTATTTTTTGTCTGATCTTCTGTTACTACGTCGTGTGAGATGTGGTACTAATGAATAACTTGTTGCCAGGTCCCACAAGTATGTTCGATGTATTGAGATTAAAATACCGCAAGTGAGATATATTATGCATGGTTTCGGAAATTAAACGCGTACCTGCCAAAAAAGTGAACTGAACATGAGCTGTAATCCCCAGGCTGTTCTATGATTGAAAATACAGATGCGTATTCATTTTTGAGCTTAGTGATAGGCGGGAAAACACACGTTTTATTTAGTTTGATGAATGCCACGCACGTCAAAGTAAAAATAATACATTATGACGAGCGCAGTTGTGATAAAGAAAAAAAAGACATTGTGGTTTATTCTGCATCAATAGGGAGACAAATTTTATTTTTAACTGTCCTCACTGAAATAATTAGCATCCCCGGTGTACATTCGATAATATATCCTACTTTAGATAGATTGTATTCAAACCCTAGGCCTGCAATGATGGTATGAGGACAATCATTCACACGAGAGACAAGAATTTTCATGGAATCTGAGTGTCTACTACCGTAAGATAAAACAAGACAAAAAATAACATTATGGTGAAAGCGATATAGGAATAGCCAAAATTATTAAACCGTATCTTCTCGTAATTCTAACTTTATACAGCAAACAATAATTAGCCTTGTGTTGTACATGATTATACAGTTTATTGAATAATCATTACAACATTCAACACTCACGGGTCCTGTAGCCTAGCACTCAGTTTGGAAACACCCAAAAAGGCCGAAAGTTCTTGGAAGAGAACTTTGAGAAAGATTCGACTAGCTGATGTTGTGTCTTCTTCTGTTAATTTACAGATGGACAACACCTGAAATTGTCCATACATCCATACTCCCTGCTCATAAGCTTCACAGTAGCACAAACTTGAGCTTTATATATCACCCACGAGATGTCGTCCATACACAGGGATTTATTTACATTGTGACACGCATGACTTTCCCACCACCTCCCAAAAAGATGGCATCTCTATGTACGCCATTTTGCCTTGTGAAATATCTGGCCTCATACCCTCCCAGATAATATATTTATGAACATCAACTTACATTGACATATCTGACCTAGCACACTATATAAAGATGGCGATCTTACATGTGACACAGCCTAGACCCTTTCAATGCACATGTTATCTTACACTGTACAAACACAGCATAATCCCATATCCAATGTGCATTAGTTATTTTGCACTCAAGACACAGCCTAGACCCCTTTTAAGTCCCCCAGCTTCAAATGTGCATTACATTACACTGGATAAATAAGGCTTAAACATTCTCTCCAATGTGTGCTATCTTATACCGGAAAAGACACGGCTGGCACAACATTTTTCTTTCTGGAAGGGAAAGGGGGTGGGGAGAGCATTTGACTTTGAATCCAGAGGAACCTGGTTCAATTCCCGTTATAGCCAGTGGCAGGAAGCACCTTAATCCCCCACAATCATTGGAATATGGGTAGCCTTTGCAGTGCGGGTCTGTTGGTGCCTTTTCCCTCTGACATGGCTGTGTTTCAGATATTCTATGGATGGTCTCTGTCACTTACCTTGCAGCTACATCAACAGCCCATTGTAAGTAAAAGTAAAGTAACTATAGAATTTTTATACCCCCTCAACCACGCATGGTGCTCTGAGGTTGTTTACAAAAACATTAAAAGCACCTTAAAATTTTATGCGCTAGTTAAAAACAGGGTTAATATAAAAATAAAAATCCATTATGTAAAGGAAAATACAAATTCGTTCTATGAAAAGATGGACCAATAAATGAAACAAATGATCACTGATGAAAAATGAAATTTGTCAAATGTAGCAGTGTACAACCACAAGGATAACTTGGAGTAAGAAGGCGTAAAACAGTAGACGATTAGGAGTATGCCGACAAAAATAGGTGTGACTTTAATTGCACTTAGTCGCAGAACTTGGTTATGGATCTAATATCAAGCAGGAGGAACCAGCCAAAGCAAAACTACGGTGACTGGTAGAGACACATTTACATCGAACCGATTGTAACTAACCAGTAACTTGTCAGACAGTGGATTGTATGACATATGTTTGGAACCAGTGATGTGAATGGAAGAAGGTTCATACAACCAGGATAATACAATCATTACCTGGGTAATCACCCTGTTCTGAACTAACTAACCAAACCCTTCCGTTAATCTGCATTAACTTAAACTGTACAGACATAGCTTGACCTAATAACCTAATATGTGTCATCTAACACCGGACAAACATCGCATAGATTAATTGTCCCTTGAACGTGCGTACCTTAGATCAGCATAACTGCAGCCCAGTACTTACCCCCCAGGAGATAGCGTCTGTATGGAGGAGGTGAGCGAAGAAGCGACCGATGTTACGTAACTTGTCTGTCTCGAGACGATGAATGGTTTCGTATTGCTCCTTGAACATGTTCTGCATCGGCTCAACAAACTTCTTGTCTATCTGACACAGTCGCTGTAACCACGGCGATTACCCCGATGTTACCATAGTGATAATCCTTAACTCCAAGATAAACATATAGCAGTGCAATAGTATTACTATCGCTATGTCCACTGTTACTCTGGCAAAGGTCACAGTGCATCTTCAATAATTTCACAAAAAGGTGGACTTCTGGAAATTATCGTGGAGTGAAATTAAAGCAACTAAAAAAGTAGTTAATTAATAATTAATGTACCTGGTATCTGTTGTTTGTGGGATAATGGCAGAACTCATAGTGCCAAACATACAGTGGACTGAGATGTTCAGTAGGAGGCGTGTGTGTCATGACTAACCTGAGCAATGAGTCCATAGAACTTCTCGTACGTCCTTAGCTGGGCACAGCAGTCTAGTACCATGTTACACAGCTCGACCTAGTCACACATATACATGCCACTTCATTACCAAACTTAATATATACACCCATACTAGGCACATCCGCACGGATTATTGCACCATTATATTACTATTGGCCACAAGGAGAGATTATTCACAACCTGACATATTTTGAGAAGTGCGACGAGTTAGACAAAGCATGCGAAAAATGGTTTTTCTGACAATAGGTAAGGCTGCTTTATCATAAATTGTAATGGTACTTAATCATGGCTATATGTAAAAAACTTGGCTCACTACGGAAACTCACGAGTTTGGCCCCAAAGGCTGATACTTGGATGTACGCACTCACACATGTATATATCAGCTTTTTTTAAAGTAAAATTCAGCAGTTAATATATACAAACCAAGCTGATTTTCCAGGATCAATATTAAGGAAAAAGTACATGATTTTTTTCTAGGAGAGCAAATATTATTATACTAGTACAGATCGTAATCAGCCAAAAAGTACACTTCTGCGACAAGGAGAGAATTTTAAAGTAAAAAACAAATCAACAAAAATTACCTCCCTATGATCAAATTGCGATACTTCAAAGTTTGCCAAATGGCAAAACTCTGTGCCAAGCAGTTTCTTATAAGCTTTAAGAAAATGTTAACATTGGGTGGATGGACAAAAAGACACCATGACTCATCGGGGCATTCTCTCAATTGACATAAAAAATAGGTTTGGGGGTTATTCATTAAAGGGGTTATTCATAATATCAGGAAAGAATAACTATACGCCTAACAGTCATATTGACATCTTGTATTTACAGGCATTGCAGTACCCGAGATGCCACACTAAAACTAATTAGTGGAAAGATTTGTAGACGATTAGGTGGGCACCTCCTGGCCAGGTTTGAGTTCAAGTTTGAGAATCTTGTGTGTACACTCTTCAAAATCGAGACTGCTCTGTATCGTTAGGTAGATGACACGGCGCAAAGTCACCAGGTTCGTCTCGGTGGTGTCAATAATCGTCTGCTTCGCTTCCTCTGTTGAGAGGACACGTGCTGGCTTATATTGCACACACTCAGAGGGTCGTTACAGTCTTAGTGTAGTGTATCACATTTGTAGAGAATAAACATAAAACAAAAGTTGTAAGGGCCCTGATTAATTTAACTTTGCAAAGTTATCATGACTGTTGCTCAAACTATTTGGTGTGTAATCATTGTGACGATACCAGCGGAGGACAAGGGGGAACAGCAGGAGATGAGATTAAAATACTATCCATATACTGCAGGGGAGATATCATGTTTCATGTTTCATGGGTCATAGGTCAAGCAGTCTTGAGCACAAGCAGAATTCTGGTTAAATGATTCACAAAATTATCTGAGATTTCCATTGCTATCAACAATATTAAAAGATCGAGTTGAAATTTGAAATGGTGAAGTTTGGCACGTATGTAAAGAAGAGAGCGATATCAGGAAAGCTGGGAGCACAAGATAATTATGATGAAAACTTACCATCTTCGGACTCTTCACTCGCTTCATCTCCGGATTCACTGCCCGACTCTTCTGAAGTACTCTCCTCCAACATCTCTGTATAAAAATCAAACAAGAGGCCACTACAATTTTTGGGATGTCTGTTCAAATAATAAAATACGATAAAATTGTATTAACAACAGATCCTGATTTGATCATACATTGACAGTATACAATCATAGCATAAGTACAAATATTTGACAGTAATGAAGTCTCCATGAAAATTTCAGTAACTCATTTCGTCTTGCGTATCACAGTCGTGGTTCATAATTACTCAGAACATCTCGATTATCTATTAAAGCACACCCAACATTGTTACTAATGTAAACAAGGTATGCAAATCCTCCCTAAACAGGTGTGTACACTATTAAGTTTTTGAATTAAGTGTTTGAAGCTATGTGTCAAATCTGTTTGCATGATTTTCCAGCCTCAGAACTAAACTGTGCAATCAGCATTAGAGGTATACGCAATCTTGAAGTCATATCACAGGTTGAAATGACACAAAGCAAGTTGGCTAGATACATCTGAACTATAATCACGAACTGCATGAATAAAGGTAATGGATTTTACAGGTTTATTTTATTATAGAAAGAATTAACTTACTGAAGTCATTAACTACAGTTGACCAACATCTCATGTCTCATTCGTCAAAGCTTGAGATTCACCGTAAGTCACAAATTGGATTTAGGATTGAAGGGCTTACAATGCACGAACCTTGCAACTTTATAGTGTGCAGGCAGGTGAATATTAAAGGCAATATGGCAACAATCACCGGTGACATGCCGATAAAACAAAGCCCTAGTGACAAGACTAAAGTAGTACGTTAGTGGCTGCATGATTAACTACAAGTGAACTGACTGTTAATCTACTCACGGTTACTCAGTGCCTTGTACTTCTCCTCATTTTCTTCATACAGCTCATCAAACTTGAAGACATCTGCAGCAGAGCGATGCATCATTTGTCATAAGAATGCACATTTATTATCTAACGCTAATCAGATATAAGCAGTTATCTGAAATAAAAACCAAAAGAATTCAGCGTTCTCAAAACATTGGAGTTGAGACTGAGAAAATACCACTAGCTACACACAAAGATATTATTTATACAACTTAAATAAGTTCCAAATTGCAACCTTCACAAATGACAATAAAGGTCCTTAAGGTGTTGGAATGATTGTTTAATGAGATAGGGGCGACTCACTGAGTTGTTCATCGCCGGTGATCTCATCGTCAAGTGTGAGCATGTGTGTGAACTGGTCATTTTCATCCACTAAATCCAACTCCTCTATCACTGCCTGGAAGTCCTGGAACAGCAAACATGCTCTGTAGTATATACCAAATATGCTAGATATTATCCAATGAGTCAGTCAAATGCTTAAGAAAGCTTTACAATCAGCCCTGCACTCATTACTTATGGGATGGTATAGTACAAATGGGTGGGTTACAAAACGCATATTAACGGTAAACATGCGTGACCAAATTGAACACAATCAATTTATATCACTTATACAAATTCTCCTAAAAACAAAACATCCTATAAAATGCAGGTTCTTGTAAAAACCAATAAATATCTGCTTATTTTATTATTTACCATGGCTGGTTTTTTTGCAAATCTAGGACACCCTGAGGCAAGAAATACTAAAAGAATAGTCTTCGCAGATTTTGTCGATTTGGAAGATATTTATAGTGGCTACGCTGGATTAATACAAAACAACATTATATGTCAAATGATGTGACAGAAATGAAAGAAATTATACATGATCAACATGAGGAAAGATCTGGATAAGGAACAATTGCGTCGAACATTTAGTGTTCTTGTGTGGAAGAGAAATAATTATGTCAGACATTCTGTGTTCTTGCGTGGATGAGGAACTAATTACGTCGGACATTTAGTGTTCTTGTGTGGACGAGAAACAACTGTGTGTCAGACATTCAGTGTTCTTGTGTGGATGAGAAATAATTATGTGTCAGAAATTCCGTGTTCTTTTGTGGATGAGAAACAATGTGTCGGACATTCCGTGTACTTGTGTGGATGAGAAACAATTGCGTCAAACCCTAAATGTTCTTCTGTGGATGAGAAACAATTGTGTCAGACTTCATTCAATGTTTTAGTGTGGATGAGAAATAATTGTGTCAGACTTTCAGTGTTCTTTTGTGGATGAGAAACAATTGTGTCAGACATTCAGTATTCTTTTGTGGATGAGAAACAATTTTGTCAGACATTCAGTGTTCTTGTGTGGATGAGAAGCAATTGCATATTTAAATGAATAAAAGAAATAATAAGTGCATTCGCAAGTAAGTCTGCATAAATCTAAATTGTTCAAGTGTTACAATTTTGGCATTGATAGAGTTAGCACTATAACATATCGTTTGGTGTTTAATGGGGGGTTCATGCCAGTGACCTACCTTGAAGCCATCTTTTCGTATTGCAAACATAACCTCAACCATGTACTGCACACGTCTGTCGATGTCACTCTCCTGGGCGATGCGTCGGAGACTGTCAAAGATCGCTGTAAAAGGCATGTGGATGTGGAGTCTACGTATGGTACTAGTTTACATGTGGCACCATTCTACCCTGGTCGTGTCTTCCCCTTGCTGTGGCAAGAGTGTACGGGAGGCATGAGACTACAGTCACTACACACAGTACGAGTTACACGGGTCATGTCTACGTCTGACTCAAGTCAATCGAGTCAGCCCACAACACGAGACAGTCACAACGACCAAGTGAGGAGAGTGACAATGCCAATTCACCCATAGACACGTAACAAAAGTAGACTATACTCAGTATATACATATATATATATATGCATCATTTATTTGACATAGTCATGTAACCATTACTCGTTGCTAAAAATTTGTTTTATTTTTAATTGCATTGACTTTGACACAAAATAACAGAGGGGACAATTTGGCTGTAAGATGCTAGATTTTGCTATTAATGGGCAAAAATCTGATAAAACATACGAAAATTTTCTGCCTAAGGACTTTCCGGGAGGATTTGAGTTGCAAAGGTGGTACTCAAGTATGAGAGGGTGGACTTACTGGCGTCGTACATTAAAAATTATCAGAATGGTTGTAGCGAATCATTCATCATCCTATTCAAATTATTCACAATATCTCTCCACGGTCATAGGATATCTCCTAAATCCACTACAAAATTACTCATGACGGAATAAAACAGATATGGTACATGCTCCATTCACGCTGATTACACTGACCATTGAGTCCACGCATAGAGACATCGGTGAGCTTGGCCCCACACTGTTTAAGGAACTCAACAGCCACCTCCACCGAGTCATCTGTTGGTGTCTCGAGGAGCACCGTGAGTATCTGGAGTGCCAGCACTTCATGGGCCTGCAAGTCCACGAATGTCGATGGTGACAAAGCAAGAACCGGATGGATGGAGAAAGTAATTCATATAAACAAGCATATTACGCCATATAATTTTCATAAAAATTACCTTCAATACAATGGAAATCTTTTAAATACAATAATACGTGATATAGTTTATCACGTGTGGCAATGATGCGTGTAATAAATAATATGATTATCACTGTAGATATGAGACACAAGCTAGTTACTAATTTGTTACTAGAATAGGTAATCCTTGTAAATTGTTTACAATGCAGTGACCGGCCGTCGGCTGTCAATCACGCCCCGACTGTCGAACACAATGGTCTTTAAGACTCTACACTAAGACGTGTAATGATTTTTAGGTGCCGGTGTTGTTCTTGCTATCAGTTTGTCAAAACATACTGTTCG
>WURV02158271.1:0-16086 GCA_011762755.2 Epimenia babai | reverse complement strand
GTGGCCGTTTAATCCAGGTTTGACATTTTGACTAGTGTACATGTCGGGAGGAATTTGAAGTGACCATTACGACAGGTCCCCGCTTAATACAGGTGGCCGTTCGGGCAGGTTTAACTGTATCTCTATCGTAAGAGCAGAGCAAGATTTTCGCGGCTGAAATATTAGGGGAAAATCTTGGGGGTCGGTCATTGGGTGTTATTGATATAGCACGGAGAATTTTACCGCATTTCAAGACATACAGGGCACGATAGTGTTAAGTGATATATTACCATAGAGTGTCAAAGTATATGCAATTAATTTTTGGATGAATGTTTTAGATCGAAAATTAGTTTATTTAGAACATCGCGCAATATCAAAGTTCGCATTCGTCTAAATCACCACGCAGCTAATAAATCTGACGGACGCTCGACGGCGACTTTATCGAATAGCGATAATTATCTTTCCCATTTAAAGCTACGCGAAAATGCGCAGCGAAAAGCTAAAAACCTACCCACAATGCCCTTGTTACGCCGACAATAACTTAACTTCGAAATGAAATCCTCGGCGATTCGTGGCCACAGGTTTTTTTTTTTGATACAATGTAGCAGGCCCCCTCTTTGCACCTTTCAGCGATAGCTGCTATTATCGCGCGCAGTAAATCCCACCAATCTATATTCCCCTGGCAGGGGGCGGGGCGAGCGCATACCTACCATTGTGACATCGTCTACACCTGCTACAGGCATGTTTATTGTGTCTACAATGTTACATAATGCTACTTTCGTGACAAGATCGACCCCCCCTCCCCTTGTCAAGAATGTCCTGGCACTAGCGATCTAGCTATAGTCTTCACAGCCATTCAGTGCACGAAGGATTTATCCAAAAATACCTATTGTCAGACCGGCGACTAATTTCATAACTTATATCACTAGTAGACTAGTCCCTAATCATAAAGGAGGATTAGTCCCAAATCACTAAGGTAGACTAGTCCTTAATCATAAAGGAAGACTAGTCCCTAATCACTATGATAGACCTGTCCCAAATCACTAAGGAGGATTAGTCCCAAATCACTAAGGTAGACTAGTCTCATATCACTAAGGTAGACTAGTCCCATATCACTAAGGTAGACTAGTCCCAAATCACTAAGGAGGATTAGTCCCAAATCACTTAAGTAGACTAGTCTCAAATCACTAAAGTAGACTAGTCCCAAATCACTAAGGAGGATTAGTCCCAAATCACTAAAGTAGACTAGTCCCAAATCACTAAGGTAGACTAGTCCCAAATCACTAAGGTAGACTAGTCTCAAATCACTAAGGTAGACTAGTCTCAAATCACTAAGGTAGACTCGTCCCAAATCACTAAAATAGACTAGTCCCACTTGTCCCTCTTTCTCTCTCTCCCTCCCCCTACCCCTCCCTCTATTACAGAGGGCTCTATAGCCGATATTTAGCTATTCAGAAACTAGTGATTGGCATCGTTCAATTTTACATTTTTTTTTCAAATATTATATTACGTACCATTTTAACAATTGTTAAGTTGTCTTTCGCCCGTAATCCGTCTTACTTATCGTCACATTACAGATTAATAACGAGCATCGAAACGTAAACCTCGACGGGTCTTTGTACGAACTGAATAGAGCGTTCGATTCTCCTACCATTAACTTATTCGCGCGTCATTATGTGTCATTATGTCGCTCCGGCTCAGCGGAATGCCATAATTCACGAGTCGAACGAGATTTCGTTATAAATCCCTTGTCATGTGACCGGTTAAGTGCTATTGTGACATTCTTTACAGCTTTTCATGTAAGTCGTGTTGTAGGTGCAGGATTTTACAGTAGGCGGGGTGGGGGTTGAGTCGCCGATATTCAGAAGGTAGAAGTTCGCGGTTTTCTGTCCTCCTTTGGTTCTTTTTTTATTTTTTTATTTTATTTATTCAACAAAACTTTAACTCTTTATTACCCAGTTCGATCTTGAACTGTATTCCCTGTCTTTCTAGTTTATCACAGTAACCGTAAATGTGTCTTTGAAAAAAGGTGTCTTTGATAGCCATGTGTTAAAATGTAAATTTTCATTTCAATTCACGATGCTAGTTTTTAAATTCTTTTGGCATCCTAGGGTGGGAGGGATGTATATATAAAGTCAAGAATCTATACCAAGATTCCCCCCCTCCTCTATTGCGCTCCTCATTACTGATATATTGTGTAGGCTGTTGTGCACGGACACATGGCTTTTGTTCACTATCTTTTCTCTAATATTTTTTAGACCCCGACGTAACTGGTCAAGGAATCCATGTATTTGGAGTGGTAATCCAGCTTTCCATCCTAATCGAGAAAGGTTTTTTGTGTACTTTTCATTCTCCCTTAAACTTACTCGTGGTAAACTGTTTTTTTTTCGGTAAAAATAACCGTAAATTGGTATTTGGTCTTTATCTCCCCCGGTCCGATGTCCGGTTTAGTTTCAACGTATAAATCCGAAATGCAACGATATGATCGCTAATGGCTTTGATTTTATGAGTATTTGTGTGATGAATGACGGGTGACTGTCGAACTTTAGAACCGTCTCGTCACCATGGGAAAATGTCACACTGATCCATCGGCGGGATGTTAACTGCGATATCTAAAACCCCGTATAAAATTACGCGCGCAAAGTATCAAAAGACACAAACGGAATGTAGGTTTTACTAAATGAATGCACTTTGATTTTTGATGGATTCATTCGTCGTGGTGATTTTAACAAAGCCTCAGGAGTTAAGATGGAAATTCTATCACCGTCCGTTAGCTGATTTAGCTCCAGTGATAGCGGTGAGAAGTAATGTTCATTATAACATGCGCGAATTGTTGAAATACCTTCATTAGACTGCCACCAGTCACCGACATATTTAGTAGTGTTTTTAATGCCTTGGGTAATCGATTATAGCCGGGAGGGCAATGGGAGACGTGGAGTGTATGTGACGCATATAGCGAGTAGGGTGGACTCAAAAGTAGGCTTTTTGAATGATTGCATTCCATCGTAATCATTTTAGACGTATACTGGTAGCTCCTGTTCGAGATAATAGGAATATGTTTACAGTGTTCAAGTTTTCTTATTATACCATCTTAGATAAACTAAATATTTCCTATTGGGATCGATAAAGGCCAGGCCTGCGACCAGTGACATTTATCACGAATATCATCCAGTGTTCACGTGAACGGTAAAATCAGCACTTTTTGGAATTTGTTTGCAAATTTTTTCTTCCCGTTCTCCTAAAATGTGGATAATTTAGAGAAGTAATTAATGAAGTATAAAACTCCCTCGACACAGTTACTCCTTTTCAAGCGCTTTTCAAGAGCGTACAAACATTTGCCGTCTTACTACATCCAATAGGCACTCTTTCTCATGTGCAGGTCCAAAATCCCACTTGACATACCTGTTTTCACTGGCTTTTACATAACGTATTTTAAATATTTCAATTGTTTTATTTCATCTTTTAATATGTGCATACATTTTCTATCTTTAAAGCACACCCGAGAGTATATGGATACTGATATCTGCGCTATATAAAATATCTCTACATTTACATTTACGTACATAATAGAATTATAAGGAATAATTTTGAAGAATATAGGGGTTTTAATTTGCGATTTAGCTGTTAACGTGGTAAGCGATCGGATTGTTAGGGGCCGTTTTGTTCCACGCACAATGTCCCACCCGTTTTCTATGCGGTATGGCTAACTAACCTCAAGAAACGGTCACCATGGCGATGCTTCTATTTGGCACCTAGAATGGCATCGCGTCATCAAAGTATACTGAGCCCTGCCATGCGCTCACAAAAAATAAGATGCAGTGAACTAGCTCGGTCCAATATAGGATTAGGTTAGCGTTGGGTATCTGCTTTCCGCTCAGGTCCTTGGGTGTCACGGCGGAAAAACGGACTTAGTTCATTGTGCCAAAATTAACGGTTCTTCTCGATGAATACACTTGCAGAAAAAAATTAATCAAGCGGTTTGAAACTTGGCATTGTTTTTGTACGTTGCTATCATCGCCCGTGAACGATGCCCCTTTTGTTTCCTCTGTGGCATTTTTGGGGCTGAAAGCGCCTAATACCCCATTGCCCTCTTAAGTGAGGCTAATCATATTGTTGTGTTAACAACATGCCAGCTTTGTAAAGTTCCATGAATGAAATTTGCCTACACAACGATTACTTCGGTAATCAGCCTATAAATAAATAAATACACCTCCTTTGACCCCTCGCTTCCGCAGGACATGGAGTTGCTCGTTCTGAACAAACTCAAGTGGGATCTGTCGGCGATCACGGCGCACGACTTCCTCGAACAGATCATGACTCGTCTTCACCTCGACCAAGTCCGCTCGGACATCATCAAACGACATTCGCAGACCTTCATCGCTCTCTGCGCAGCAGGTTTGTCTTTTTTATCCCGTCGCATCCTCTTCGCCTTTCTTATCCCGTCGCATCCTCTTCGTCTTTCTTATCCCGTCGCATCCTCTTCGTCTTTTTTATCCCGTCGCATCCTCTTCGTCTTTTTTATCCCGTCGCATCCTCTTCGCGGAGATTACGCGTACACTTTGTCCGATGGCAGGCGACAAACGATTTTGTTCAATCAAATCAATAGTTTATGAACCATCTAACCATCCTCTGTCAAATTTATCACTCCACTGTTCACTGGTTTGACTAGCGTATTCTTTTTCTCGATTGTCTCTTACTCTGCTAGAAAATTGGCGAAAACTAGTAAAATCAATAGCGCCACCTCGTCCTCTAAATGTGACCTGCTTCCAACCTGTTAATCAAATCCCACTGTCTACCTCAAGGTCACATTGCCATTTCTATGGGTCTGCATGATAATATAATATATATATGTATATATAATGCATTACAGTATACAGTCCCTCCCTTCCCTATGGTATACATTTCGTGGCACATCCTTTAAGCTTAATAATACCGTTATATAGACAGCAAACCCCCCATTCATACAACACGACTTGACTTCATTCATAAACCGGTCATTTCCCACAGGCACTCGCTTATTACAATGTGTAACCTTACACCCCCCTCCCCCCTCTCGCATACCAGCCTATCCAATAACAGTTTTATATCCTTAACATGTGTATAACTCTGAGCAGTGGTATACAGACATACCACTCTATTTAAAGGCGCAGTACGTTCGAATTAAATTTTGCTTCATTAAATAGATATCGAATTCATGAATATCAGGAGATATTTGCATTGAGTGCCCATTCTGAACATCATTAGCTTAAATTTATTATACAATTTGGAATATTCCAATTTATATTTACATTATTCTCTGCTTTATATTTAAATATTTCAGTAAGTAAATGTAATGAAATTTATGAAATATACACTATATACATGAATATATACACTATTATATATCCCTTGGTATCGGGAGGTCATGGTGAAGATGTTCACTATCGTACTCTCGTGCGGATGCGGAACTGTGGAAAGTGGATGTGGAACTGTGGAAAGTGGATGTGGAACTGTGGATAGTGGATGTGGAACTGTGGATAGTGGATCTGTGGATAGTAGATGTGGAACTGTGGATAGTGGATGTGGAACTGTGGATAGTGGATGTGGAACTGTGGATAGTGGATGTGGAACTGTGGATAGTGGATCTGTGGATAGTGGATGTGGAACTGTGGAAAGTAGATGTGGAACTGTGGGTAGTGGATGTGGAACTGTGGAAAGTAGATGTGGAACTGTGGGTAGTGGATGTGGAACTATGGATAGTACATGTGGAACTGCGGATAGTGGAAGTATGGATGGTGGATATGGAACTGTGGATAGTGAAACTGTGGATAGTGGATGTGGAACTGTGGATAGTGGATGTGGAACTGTGGATAGTGGATGTGGAACTATGGATAGTACATGTGGAACTGTGGATAGTGGAAGTATGGATGGTGGATAATGAAACTGTGGATAGTGAAACTGTGGATAGTGGATGTGGAACTGGATAGTGGATGTGGAACTATGGATAGTACATGTGGAACTGTGGATAGTACATGTGGAACTGTGGATAGTGGATTATCCTTTCTACTTTGGCTGTAACTGTCAACGTCATCCGCTGTGTTCCGTTATCTTCTCAGTTACCAAAAATGTTCAATAAATCACAACTATACTCTGTCTAACCCCCATAAGGGAGATAAGCTCGGTCACACTACTCCCTATCTACATTACCACATTCCAAGTGCTGATAATAATATGTAAGTTAGAACATATTGTGCCACGCTTCGCATATCTCCGACGATTTTGAGTGTCTTTGTTCTTTGCCATTGAGAAATACCATCATAGGTAGGCGGCCCGTTAAGACGCAATACCGCTCATGTACATATATACCACCTGCCTATGGCTAACATTTCTTGTATGTACTACAAATCGCGAGACTTAGTGTACGTGTCTGTATCGCGTGACGGATCTGGTTGAGGGTGGGGCGTATTTACCATAGTTCATTACATAGTTACCCCAACTAGGTTGGGTGGTTATCCCGGGGCGATCAGATGGTTATCCCGGGCAGATCAGATGGTTATCCCGGGCAGATCAGATGGTTATCCCGAGCAGATCAGATGGTTGTCATCCAATTTCGGTTATATTCATCAACATTGCGTTGACAACATCCAACAATGTCGAGATGAAAATGGTCGCCCGGTGATGCCAAAATGATGCCAATATTGTATACGTCACCTCAATCGTTTTACCAAAAATAAAAATACAATGTCAACAGTATGTTTATGAGGGTAGCCAATGTGGTTTTTGTATAGCTGGAGAGAAATGCAAACTATGCATCTGATGGGAATGTAAAGTTGCATTTCAATATTAGTTCTTGTTATATTTTAGCTCTATGTATAAATCTTCTAAATTATTTTATAGTCGGTAAAAATCCATGTTTTACGTTACACATGAAATAACGTAACTTGTTATATGTTAAATGTACTAATATATCTTTCTTGTCTTCCCAGTTTCTTACCCCATTCTTTAATTCTTTAGTATCTTAATTATTGACAATATGGTCGTCGTCTGCTGTCGTTTTCTCAACCACATAAGACCGTTGTACTTTCTTATTTACCCAACTTGTCAGGAAGCCGCGAGAGAGCAGATGGTGCGACAGGTACCATTGTTCGCTCGGACATACCCCAATGATCCGAATAATAAAACCTACCATTGACTCAAACGCGCATGCACCTGCTGTTAACACGATTTTCTTCTCCAAAGGAGGTTAACGCGGAGGTATCCTGTGGGGTCCTCAATTCGTTACGCACGAGAGCGAAAATATTACTTTTGATTCGAGATTATCGCAACGATATTGCTGATAATAAAATTATTATCCTACGTTGCAATAAAAGCTAAAAAGTTCAAGTCGCTGTATTTAATCCCCTTAGATACGCGCTTCATTAAACGTGAATTATTCGAGAGAAAAGTAGATTTTATTAGATTGTATCAAATTTTTGCGGGACGAATCGCGTTGATAAAGCATTTTATACGGTTCTACGTACAATAGTCTAATATTTAATTCGAATACGCTATAAGTGAAATGTTTATCCAGGGAGCATTATTACCAAGATGGCTACTCGATCTTTGTAATATAACTCAATTTATAAGTTTACTTAATGGATTTATTAATCCAACAGCTAAAAAGCTGCAATAGTGAAAATTATATGCAGTAGTTGTTAGTGTTAACAAACGTTCAGTGAAATGTTTTCTAGTACATTGTGATCCTGATGACATCGTGATATATACTCCACATTGAATTACACTTGGGCGATTTGATTGCACGCGTCATCAAAATTCCACAAAAACGGACTAATTATTCGGTGAAAGATACGGGAAAGCGCGAACGTACGCCAAAAATTTCTCCCAAAATCACCACTCTGCCTTTTACAACTGATTTACTAACAACTAAATATATTCAGAGAACATTGGGAAATAGCAAGTGCAATACATACATAAAATTAAAAAATGTAATAAAGTGTTTAGAATTTTTTTAGAATAAATCGAAACGAAAAAAGAATACTAACAGATACATTGAAGAGTTTCGATTGAACATTCGTATAGACGACATGATTCTATTTTATGTCTTAATATTTTATTTCCTTGCATTTCCCATTACAATAAACAGCCAGGGCAACATGCAGTCGTTCTCTTCCCAACTTGGTCCTTTATTGAAAGCGCCATTCTATATAGGGTAGTATTTATCCACCTAGTATATTCATGAATATACTTGAGTTTAACTCAAGGACATGCATACCTGTATCATTCACGCTGTCGGCTTTCTACGTTGATTAATAGGTTTTTTATACAATACACAATAAAACCCCTCTCGATTCCCATCTACCCTTTAATGAATGATTGATCTAACTAATCGTGCGCGAGTGTGTAGGTCAAGGGAAGGACAAGTTGCCATTGTGTTACAGTGAATAAGTCTTATAAATGCCATTCTTTATCCTAAGCGACTTCTTTCTCGGGCGCATTAGCATTTTTAAATGAGAAAAAAGAACAATAATTAATAGACACACCGTTCGTTTATCTCGAAATTTCTCGAAGCAATTTTGTTTTGGAATTGTCTTCAATAAAAGTTTCAACGGTTAACTTTGTCTTTGATTAGAATCTAACCTTGTCTCTGTCACCTTGGAATTTTGGTACTTGGGTAAATATGCTTCTTCGGGCTTATGGAATAAAATCAATAATTCCATTTGATAAACCTAGAAAAGCATATTATATATACGAGAAATATGGATAAACTCAATTAGTCGAAAAGGTTTTACTCTTGCATTCTTTTCTTATTACTGGAGCCAGGCCTTGCCTTACACTTACTCCCTAAGAACAAATCAACATGTATTATCCGTTCTCTGATGGAATAGTCTTGCTTTTATATATATATATCTCTTAAGCTCAAATAATTTTAACCTTTTTTTTCTAACGATGCATATGCAATTTAGCATGAGGTTCCACATCTGTCTGACTTTTCCCTGTCTCACCCGTGCTGTTAAATTAATCGTTTGCTTAAAGGCGAGATACTTACCACCCAACCCATCCATGGAGACATCCATGTCTGTCATGAAGTTGCAGGAATTCAATCATTTCTGCTATTTTCCACCAATCCTGTGCGACCGTTTTCTGCTGAACAAAGAGTTTATTCAGTGTGTTCTGTTAATCGTGTTATTTTCGAGCAATCCAACTGTTTTCTGCTGAAAACCGTCGTCTGTTAATCTTCAGTCTTCCGTGAATCGTGTTCTGATTAAACTGAATCGATAAAAAAGAATGCCCTCATCTCGAATTTTATATAGACATTGACCAGCCTGCAATTTATGGGGGATAGACTCAACAAATGTTGCTGCGGGCTAGTTCGTGGTGGTTTTTTTTGGTTTGTTTGGTAGAGTGTTTCGTATCTTTACAGTTTTATCTACTACGAACCTTGGCAATAATAAAGACGTACGTGCCTCTATCGGTACCTGATACTTATTGATGTCCAGTGAGCTTGACTGAACATTGACCAAAGGTCCTGGAATTAATAGCCGTTAATTTGCTTATCAATGAAGCATCTTTTTTGCAAAAGGCGGTCGCAAAATGGGTTCCTACTTTTATCCTAAATAGAAGTTACGGTTTTTGCACGTCATTTGATTGCGTTAGTTGTCCGTGCATTGATATTTTATTCCTTCATGAGTTGGCTTCTTCAGAAGTTATGTCAGTACTGCATCATGTCTGACACCACAACGAGCCGTAATAGGTGGGGTTACTTTGATCACCTGATGAAGTGAAAGCTTGCAATCTATAAACTCGTTAGTCTATATAAAAGGTGTATATCTCTAGGGCAACACAAAAAAAAACTTTTTTGTACATCTTTTTGTTTCTTCCTCGTAAAGGAAGTTAATGGAAGCGTATTTATTATTCCAACGGTCCAACGTACTATAAATGAATAAAAAACTTTCTAGACTATTCTTGAACCTTTTGGAATAGATGCCGTACTATCAATACTTTTACCCAAAGATTGATTCTCATTGATGGCATATTTTAAGGTAATTGTTTTCTTGCAACAATTTTCTGATTCACTTGGTGAAGAGGCATGGTAAAATGTTGACTAGTCGAATAAGTCGAACAGTAGTTGACCAAGAAAGACCACCTACAGTAAACACTTGATAAACGCAAATTTCAAAACCCTCCTCACACTCTAATCCTATGGTGTTGTCGGCTTTAAGGGCATCTTATTCACACGAACTAAAACTGGGCCATCAACATACCTGTGCATTGAATTATTTTATTGTGCATTGTGCCTCTGGCTATAAATAGAATGTCGTTCACAACAGCGCAGGCAGCGATATAAAATATGGGCGCCTTTTATTGTAGATGCATAGCAATCATGATATATCAAAAGATTTGAATTCCTCGTAGATTGTTATTGTAATGTGATTTTATCAAAACTGGTTTCATAATGTTTGGACCCTGGACACGGCCATTCGGCCATTGGTACAGTGGTTTTTGACTGCAAATAGTCGGTGCAACTATGGAAGATCGAATGAATGACTTGTTAAAAGTGTAGGCGTTCTTGGTGGTTGGTTAACCAAGTTTACCTATTGTCTCGATAATATTAACCAAGTTTACCTATTGTCTCGATAATGGACCAAGTTTACCTTTTGTCTCGATAATAGACAAAGTGTACCTATTGTCTCGATAATAGACAAAGTTTACCTATTGTCTCGATAATCCAGCCTTCATTACTTGATGTGGAAAGTCTTGGTTGATGTAGGAAGTCTTGGTTGATGTAGGAAGTCGTGGTTGAACTGTAAACCCGTTCGTTGTCCATTTTAATAAACTAGCCTTCACTTCGTCAGGTAGGTGTTTGTTGATTGAATGAAAACCGCCCACAGTTGTAACACCCTCAGATACTTGATCTTTCTGGGTCATTCTCTTGCTACCGCTACCATTAATAATTACTGGAGTCACGTGGCGTATTGTACCGTCTGTTACAGAGGTCACATTTATGTTCTACCCGCCGTCAATGATCGCGGCAGCCAGCATCGCGGCAGCCATCCACGGATTGTCGCGGGACCACCTCGACGTCAACGTTCTTTACAAGCTTCACAAAATCACGCGCATAGACATTGTAAGTCCCTAAGTATCGAACCATTGAAGAACATGTTCCTAAGTATCAAACCATTTAAGAACATAATCCTAAGTATCAAACCATTTAAGAACATGATCCTAAGTATCGAGCCATTGAAGAACATGTCCCTAAGTATCGAACCATTGAACATGTTCCTAGGTATTGAACCATTCAAGAACATGTTCCTAAGTATCGAACCATTTAAGAACATGTCTTAAGTATCAAGAACCATTTAAAAAACATCTAGAACACTTTGGTCGAAGGTCAGCGGTACCAAACAGCTCGTTGGCCTTTCCTGTAATGTCCCTATCTCAGCAAGTTGTCCCACATAGCAGGAGTAACCCATCTGTTAGAACGCTGAGATACTCTCATGAATATCCTTCATGGGCGACGACTTTGCCCAAAAAAAACCGCCACAACCTTTTTCGGTATCCACCTCCGACGCTCGGCCCCATTTTCTCCCAACCTATGCCTTTGATCTTGCTTCTCCCCCACTGTACCTTCCAAGTTCGCCTGTTCGCTTTCTGCAACTGTCTAGTTTCGGTCGTAGCATTTTTGTTTCATGCGCTTCACAACACGGCGGCTCATATAAATTTATAAAACACATAAATTTGCCAGATATATCGGTATAATTGTCACTCTATAGATATTTTTCACCACTCTCGTTCCAGGATTGTTTACGCGGCTGCCAAGAGCAGATCGAACGAGCCCTCTCGGCGGATGTCGATGAGCAAACCGCTGACCCGAATAGATTTAGCCCAACGAGTAAAACGAATGACCCTTCCGAACAGCCGACGACGCCGACAGACGTTAGAGACATTCAGATATGATGGGGTCGTGGAATCAAGAAACTATGCAACTGTGATTATATAAACGGACAATTTAGTTACGACATTAGCCGGTTAATTTGTCAGTCGGGGAGAGACGTCATGTCAAATTATTAGGCTGCGCTGAATGAAATATTAAGCAAAATTTGAAGCGCAGCTGAATACGGCGTTTGTTATCTTAAATCGCGGCAAAACGATTCAAAATCTTCAAAATGGATTAGGATTCGGTAACATTTTAAGTTAACCCTTAGCACTTTGTTGTCACAGAATTGAATTGCTATAGTAATGTGAAATACAGATGTCAGCGTCGTAAGGGTTAACTTGCGAAATGTCGGACGGGTGGTGATGCTCTTGTCGGGTGTTTCACTAATCTTATTCCGGTGAATGGAATTCCACGCGAATCTTGTTTGATATATCTATACCGCCAACTACATTACGATTGGCCGCGCCTTTATATCCTTGTACGTGTATCAGCGTTTATTTTTATAGAAATTTATTTGTTTTTATGAAATTTTAATTACATCTATGATGGAGAAGAAATTGTTTTACAACGTATCTGTGAAGGTTGCATGCTTTACCCGATAAATCCACTGCGTCATTCTTCGTGTACGTGACACGGAGAGCGTCAGTTTAATATTTCAACTTATCAAACCCGAATTCACACTGGTAGAGCATTAACAGGACGCGATTTTGATTTCAACTCTAGATCGCGTACCATTTTCAACATGGCCGATTGTGAGCAAACTGTCGCATTTGTGATAATATTTTTGTATTTTCGTCAATCATGATGTTTTTCGTATATATCTGGTGCTATCGCGTTACTCATTAATTTTTTATTTCGTCGGCATCAGCCATTTGATTGGTCGTCAACCAACGACCTACAGCACATTCGAGCGAACCGTATAAAGTTGAATTCATCATAATGCCTCTCGAGTTGTAATTCGTAGTAATTAGACCTTTTGAGAATTTTTTTCCAAAATTTCTAAATATTCACAAAGTCTATAGTCTACATTCATAATACAAACGTTGCAAAATTCTAAAAAAGAGCATAATAACTTTTCTCACCTGCTTCACTGGAATTCTCCTCTGTGGTTTTATCATGACTGGATCCCCAACACGATTTACTCCATAATTCATTCCTCGATTCTTTTTTCATCCACATCCAATTATTTTTTCTAGTAATTTACCACTCGTTCATAAATCCAGATTTTGTACGTGTTTTTGTATTATTACAATTTACAACCAATCATGTTGATTTGTGTATTTTGGGATAATTCCTTTGATACTTACATGTACCATTGCTCCGATCTTGATCTTTGATTTAATATAGTGCTACAGACGAATAGTTTTATACTGACATATATCTGCCTTTCTTATGTACATCCTGCTTTGACATCTAATCCTTTCACGAGTTCACATTTTGCTCATTTCCAACACTGCCTTTCTGTATTACCATAATACTGCGGTATTCACAAATGAATATGTTGACCGATAATTCCCGTTTTTTATCTGCGATGTTTTACGAAGTTGTTGAGAAACTTTCAGATGTTCTTGCATTTATAGTTCCAGACTATTGTTGCTCATTGTTAGGTTACTATTGTTACACCTAAATACACAGGGACCAAGAACTAACCAGTACCCACACATAATATATTTCATGATTTTCATCGAAAAATACATTTGGACTACCACAACGTTCGCAATGTTCTTAACGAAAAAGTATTCACCTCAAAGGCCAGGTGCTTTGAAAATGCCAATGGCCACATCAGAAAATCAAAAATACATACCCATTCAAAGTAATGCCTGCAGTGATTTTATGATAGGCTTCAGGAATCCTTAATTGTTCAACGATTAATGTAGGCATAGTTAGACTTCCGCATTCATCTTAAATGCCCTAAACGCAGGGCTACCGCAGGTAACATCTAATTAGGTTCTGTGATTACAGATACCAGCCGCCCTGTGCCTGTCATGTATAAACATCATTTTGTCATCAGATTTACCACTGATCACTTTTAGGAATCCAGTCAGTAGCGATTAATAAAGTGGATTACCACAAGGTTCACTTCTTAGACCCTGCTTGTTGTCATCTTTGTTAACAAGTTACATCAATTGGTATTTGTTACAATGAATTTGTCAAATGTTTTAATGTGAAATACCAGGGAACAAACGCGCCACTATTGTTTTTGTATTTTTAACATGTTTTAAAATCTTTTCTCCGAATAATCTGTTGTATGCCTATAGTTGTCGCTGTTGTGTACATATTGCCTATACTCTAGCAATGTAGGTGGGACCATTTGTTAAGGAGATTCTTGCATGCTAATGAATGACTGATTTTAGACTGAGGGAACAAGGGTTTTTGTGATATATTTATGTTTCCTTTTTGCTTTATGTGTAATTGCCACGGACCAGAATTGTCACATTAATAGAGGGGTCTAATATATATTTCATGTCTAAAAATATCGGAGTCAGATAAATATATGACTAAATTATTTAACAAAAAGTGGTTGAAAGACCATGGCTTCTTTATATTTATTACTGTATTTTAGATTAATTTAATGCCGATTCGTGCTGCGTATTGTATTTATGTCTTGGTGACTACCTCAGCATATTGTCTCTTCAGTTTGATGGCTACTGGAGAATTTGTACAGCTTTGATAAGACCTTGTGCGTATTTAGACCATACAGGTAGAATGTTTATGGTCGGTGACGCATTGAATTTATTACGGAGTCATTATTTATTTAAATACTAATATAATTTTGAGATAAAATAAATTATGGCCTGAAATCACTGATGGTATCATGAGAGAGATGTTGTTCATTTCAAAAATAATAAACACTTCTAACTTCTGTTGTTCATCTCTCTTAATGGTAAACACTTCAGATCTATAGTGAAGTTTTCTTTTTCTGATAAGACGTACTGAGTCGTCGGTCGAAATAAAACTCATAAATCTGTAATTATATCTCGTGTACAGGTTTTAGGCTATAGCAACCGAATACAATGAAATTGTGAGATATCCACTTGTTTCGACAGCACCACGCTGAATATGTGATAGTTGTCTTTGTGTAAGCGAGCAGGGAAGGTCGAAACAAGCGGACATCGTCTGCATGTGCCCCCGCTATGAAGAACAATCTAGAACCACATCTATGTATTTCAATATTTACTTTTCAATATTAACTCTTTGCAAATATTGGCAGATGGAAAGTTCTTGGGCTTTCAGAAAAGATAATTAGAAGAAAGAATAAGAACAGAAATGAGAATGGTTCTGTGATGTGTCAATCGCGTCTTCACAAGTTTTTTAGATTTGTCAGTTTGTGATATCATTATTTATCCATACGCATTCTTGTATTTTGCTACGGTGTATATTCAAAAATAATTGATTAAACAATCATTTATTTACGCGGGGTATCAGCGTTTAATGTTTACTTATACTATAAAATTGAAAATAAGTAGTTAATTCTAGGCAAAAAACCACATTTGCCTAAGGAATGCGATCTTACTGACAGTTTTTCTGTATCTTTTCGATACGTTTCGCACATTGTTACATATTTTTTGTCTCAGATTTTCTGTTTAATAATGTATTTCATCTCATTGCAAGTTGTATAGGGGGAATCAATTGCCTGTAAATTGATAATTTGACATCGCAAAATGACATATCCATATGTCACCAAACTATACCGTTCTTGTTGCAGCATTTAACGTAGACATGTCCCGCTATTGAATCCACAACAATTGTTACACAATAACGACGTATATTGTTACCACATTACATTTTCTGAATTCATTGTGCTTGCAAATAAATTGTCAAAATTACATGTCTATATAAACTTGCTGATTTGCTGATTCAGTTAGTTAAAAGTAGGCAGCTCTAACTAAGATGGGATTATTACGGGAGAGGTATTAGGTGAGGTGGTGACATCTTAAAGAATCCTGGGCCTGAGCCTGGATTGGCCAGATTAGACTGGACCAGATTCCGCTGTATTTGCCAGATGAGATCGGGGGAGGTTCTGCTGGATGGGCCAGATTATGGGAGAAGTTAGGTGAGGTGGTGACATCTTAGAGAATCCTGGGGCTGAGCCAGATTAAAGATGGGCCAGATTACACTGGACCAGATTCCGCTGTATTTGCCAGATGAGATCGGGGGAGGTTCTGCTGGATGGGCCAGATTATGGGAGAAGT